>CM030369.1:169253586-169445008 GCA_003604175.2 Clonorchis sinensis
AATTACTTTGTGCAACAGCCTTGCTAGTGAGCGCCGGGCTTGATTAAATGCGATTCGAGAAGCTGCTTTACCCGCACGCAAGATTCAGCCGGATTAAGTGCAAAAATCTTGAACACTTTATGCGTGATTGGACACTTGATAAGTGCCATGATTTCATGCAGGTAGGTATGTGGATAAATCAGAATCCAGCGCGTTTTAAAACGTTTTCATCAGTTCTAAAATTCTCGAGTCTGGTGCACAAGATGTGGCTGGTAAACATTGTCTTTGGGCCTCATCCTGGCTCAGCAATTGAGTTTTGGTCCTCAGTGACCTAGTAATGGTCCCAAGTTTGTGGTACGGCAAAAATGTTTCTACATTCACTACAGAATGCACCATTATTTTTTCTTTTTGCTTTTTAAATGCAGATGGCTGTTCAAATTGAGGACCCAAAGTATCGAGAAAAAGTGGTCAAGCTTCAGGCAGCAATTCGGTATGGTGAGGGTGATTTAGCTGGGGCACGCAGTTTGGTCGAACAAAGTCTTGCTGATGACCCTGAATCAATAGCAAACCTAGGTTGTCTGTTTTACCGCGAAGGAAACTACGAGCAAGCCTGTCAGTACTTTCAACAAGCCATACAAGTAGGTTCAAAGCGGTAAATGAGCTTTGCTACCTATATTTTTCATCACGGCAGCCTCTCAGATATCCAGCAGATATATATAAGAATTTTAGTGACTTTTATAAAAAAAATTGGGTTCAACGCTACTATCTCTCCTCAATACGAACCACAAAGTTATGTTAAAGGAAGCTCATTTTACCTGTCTACTTACAATTTCTCAGAATTTTGCTGAGTGAAAGTTACATCAACAAGGTTTTGTAACTTTGAAGTAAGCAAACCAATTTAAAAGTACAAGACGCCTTCACTGCAGAGACCAGTTTTACGGCAAGGAACTTATTCCACTGCAACTTCAAGTGGGCCAGGGTACGCACGCGGTAAAATTGTAAGCGAAAAATCTTTCAGGTGTTGTGCTCCTCCACTGCTGAACTGATGGGAAGCTTTATGGACTCGATACCTTCATGCGTCCAAAGCCAAAACAAGAACAACCGAAAAAACGAAGGTTGAGTTCAAACCAGAGGGCCTGCAATCATCGGTGTGCAAAATTACATTGAGTGCTAAAGCTGTCCTTTTCTTGGAAGTGCCTTCCGTCTCTTATTTTGTGACTTAAAGTCTGGCAGTAGCGGCATTTCTTATGCTGCTATAGTCAGCGCAAACTGGAGATGAAACAAAATGCTACTGCCGTGATAACTGAATGACGAAAAACAAAAATTTTTAATCGGTTGAATTTTGCATGTAGTAGGGATATCTCTGCTGATTTATCATGTCACTGTGGAATTTAGGTGAAGAATGAACTTCACATGAGAATACGTTATCTGTCTTAAGAAAGTGATCTGTTTTCCTGCGTCCTTTCTGTTCTCCACTTATATGGCAGGCCTCTAGGATTTTAATGAAACCAGCGTGGTGGCCTGCCAAGTCAGACCGAAATAAGTGACATCATTGGAGAGCCTTCTTTTAAGTGATATATTCTTTCATCCACCGGATAAAACCAAGATTTCATATTGATAATTTTTTGAGCTATATGTGATCGCATTTCGCCGATGCAAGTGTTATCCAGGACGAAAGTGCAATAATCAGCCGCCAGTGTAATTCTTTAGTGAATTAGTACACAATAGCTACAGTTATGCAGTGTGGCTTAATAGATGTATGATGAATGTTACTAGATCCGTTTGAGTGGTCCTGTATGCTTTGGATATTACCCTATATCTTCGGCAATTGCATAATGTTTTTCACACTTTTTGAAGCAGTCTTTGTTTTGAGTACAACTCTCGACCAACATCACTGTACATATATCGTATTTAAAGATAAGCAATTGTCTACAGTTAATGGAAAGGGTATAACTCAACTGGCTAAAGCTGGCTTAAAAGCGCATCATATATTTCATACCGACATTTCTCTCTCGAGGAAGGACACTTTGTTGAAAAGCCGTTTGGGCTGATCTATCGAGAACAGATCGGTATGGAAAGCTGGTAGACGGAAAGGCTGTTCACATTGTCCTCATATCCATAGGAAAACTGTTCAGGGTTCATTTTTAATCTTTCGGAGAGCAACTTGATTTTTTCGGAAATTGTGAACTTTGCAGTGGCGTTTCAATTTTCTAAAACCTTCACCATCAGTGATATAAGTACCCCCACCTATACAGTGAGTTTTAAGGTAGCCACAAGAATCTCACTCAAGTCCGAACTGTCGTTCTCAAAACAGCTGAACGGTGGAATAATCTCACTGCGCCGACCGGATTGGACTCGACCATCACTAGGTGTCATGTTTAAAAACAATTTTTTTGTATTACTTCCTGGAAAAGAGTAGTGTGGTTTTAATGTACTTGATGGTTGCTGTCGGCTTGGTGGGCTTTTCAGGTGCGGAAATACTGCTTATGGAATAGGCGATTTGACTTCCCTATAGACAATCCTTGATCACGATAAGGTTTGGGCAGTTGTTTTTTGCGGTTTTAGAAATTATTTCGACGTAAATGACCGTAGATAGGAGTAACCCTAAAACAACTACGAATTTCACCGGCTAGAGGTTCCTGTGTTCTGTGGAATGACGTTCGCATCCAGCCAACAGGAGCAGGAGCAGGTCCGATGTGCAATATTAATAGCTAACCACAAGAATATTTTCGTATCTCAATGCTCTATTGGTTACTATCTTTTTCGGAATCTCTGATAAACCGAAGCGATCACCTGCAATCTTGTTCTTTCATTTCACCCCATCTAGACGCTCGGGTTTCAGCCCACACTGGCCTACAATATTGCTCTCTGCTACTATCAGCTGAAGCAGTACGCTCAAGCTTTGAAGCATATCGCTGATGTTATTGAACGTGGTATCAGAGATCATCCTGAACTTGGGGTTGGCATGACGACTGAAGGACTGGAAGTAAGGAGCGTGGGAAATACCTTAACGTTGCGGGAAACTGCGCTTGTGGAAACGTTCAACTTAAAAGTGAGACGTGTTTGTTTACCTTTCCATTACGGGTAACCTAACGCAGTACGAGAATCTATTGTAAACTTGTTGACAGGACATATCAACTTATTTAGTGAGTGTATGCACCACGAGCGCAGAGTTGGATGTTCAATCAGAAAATAAGATTGTTGGGGACTCGAGTACTACACTTACTTAATGAGACCCAAGAAAGACGAAACCGGTATAGGGATTGTCGACCAGTTTTTTAGCAACCTTATGATTAGGGCGTTCCAGCGAGTAATTTATCAAATGAAACATGAAACAGTCTTTGCACAGCACATTCAGTTGAAGAACATCAAAAGAGAATGCTCAGCTAAGATTCAGCGGAGACTTTCGTTGAGACCAAATTAATTTCCGAATGAGTGTGTCGACTTGTTTCTAGTGCAGAAGTAAAAATAATGCCGTGACTTTTGACGGTGTATACTGATAGGAATAAACTACAACTTAACAGCTTGTGGCTAAGTTTCAAATCTTAGAAACGGGCAGGAGCAAAATGTAGAGATTCTTGTATCATGTCAAGTTTATATTTGCTCCACATACATCCATTTACCTTGCAAACATGTATTTTGATCAGGAGATAATTCAAAATCAACGATTTGTTATTCAGGAAACATTGTCAATTCAGTCAACTATGAGCAGAACTTCTGGAATAACAAAAACGAAAAACTTGAACACAGCGATTTAAGAAGAATGGGAAAACTGTTTTCAGGATGTACATTAGGTGTTTTCTATAAACTTGAAGTGAGACTGGTTACAAGCATTCAGATAGCCAGTTCATTTTGCTTCCAAAACAAGACAGCTCATTTTGACAGCGAGAACGTGATCAACGTCCACGCTGTGACAGTCAAAGATCAGCTTAGTGTTTCTTGCATAGAAAAAGTACGCTTTTGTTGCGGACAGGAACACTTTGGAACATGAGCCTCACCAATATAAACAGATTTTGAGAAGTTTAACCGAAGGAAACTAAACAAAAAGTCGGAAAATCTTCTCACGCATTCACAGGGTGCGTACATATGACCTGCAGCCTGGTTGACCTTAAAACGCAGTTTCAGGTTCCTGTCCCCAATATAAATAAATCGGTTGGTGAATGATGACAATCAGTATCGACTGGGTTTATGGACATCGTGGTATTTGGCACGTGCCCTAGGCCTAACCTGAAGATAGCTGAAACCCGATTAATTTGAGTGGGATCAGACCTGACCATCGTGAGATCCACGTGAGCTGGTAATTCGATCATTTAGGAAGACGTACAAAATATGTCTAAATACTGGTCACTCGGGTGAGTTTATTTATTACTGATCGACAGCCACCTTAGAAACAGCTGATTTTATTCTCAACTGATCGCTGTATGGACGGACAGTGAAATATCTGTTGCATATTTACACATGATCATTATCACAGCAAAACCACAGATGACTGCATCACCCTGCCACCTTATGGATATCTTTTTCGCAAAATCATACTAAAGACAAAATAAATAACGGTCAAGCGGGAAGGAATTCCTAATCTGTTCATGTTACCTAATGGTAATTTCACGGAAATCCTTGCCCAGATAAGGTCTAAGTTGTATTTACATCGCTCCCGTTTGAACGTCTATCTGTTCTAGCTAAAACGACCCTGGTGATTCCACACTAAAGATGGAAAAAACCTTACTCCGGTTTCGCTCTTATCAAGGCGCCTCAGCAGTGCATGTCCTTGGCCGTGGCGGGAACTGAACCCCGGAATTCTGACGTTTTACACTGCCCCACAAGCCCATTCTTCCTCCAATAAGTCGATTCAGAGCAGGAGCCCTCCTGCCAAACCATGGGTGTCGTAGCAGCTGCTAACCAGTGTTAAGAGAAAATATTTGGAAACCTTTATGCGGCTACCTTTTTTGTTACTTTGTGAACGAAACTTTTTTATCAAATGCTCTCATGATGTTCGTAGAAGGGAACTTCATGAAAACTGTGTTCGGGTGCGTGTTAACCTAAAAAATGGTTTTTCTGGGTGGGTTATACTTGGTAGAACAGGCTTCTGTAGGCCAATAAAGTGATCGCTGTTAGGGGTGGACTGTCCTGCGTGTGCTCGCCCGTCTAAAGTAAGGCGCTTAATTCAACCGTATTTTCTAAGTCTAACGATTATCCAATGTGTTGAGTTCAAGTTCCCGTGTAAAAATTAACTACCCAAACTTTAGCCATGCAAAATTCCTATAAACTTAAAAAATGAGATCACCTCTTTTCAGCTAACTAATCGCATGTATTTATTGTTTGAAATGCTCAAGGCTGCGATAGAATACAACCTGAAGAACCCTACTGCCGCATCCGAAGCACTTACTGACATGCCTCCACGGACGGAAGAAGAGTTAGATCACATAACCCTGCACAATCAAGCGCTGATGAACATGGACAATGAACCTGCTGCTGGGTTTCAGAAGTTACAATTCCTACTCCAACAAGAAACGTTTCCAGCAGAGACGTTCGCCAACCTTTTGCTTCTGTATATAAAATATGAGTATTTTGACCTTGCAGCCGACGTGTTGGCGGAGAACGCACCTTTGGCATATGAATATTTGTCTCCGGAGTTGTATGACTTTATCGAAGCAGTAATCCTTCGACAATCTGCTCCACAGGATGCTTACAAGTGAGTTAAAATACTAGATGAACGAAGCAGCATTTGAATACTTTCCGATTCTACCAGTCGACTTATTTTGGCGGTCACCATGTCCAGTGATTAAATATATCTTTCGCTATTAGTCATGGAAGACTTTACCTCCCCAACAGTCTTCCCAGGCTGAATTACGCCTTGAGGCAGAATTTGTTTTACGGCATAAACTACAACGAGTATTGGAATGTTTTGAAGACGTATATATATATATATTTATTTTGCAAGACTGAAACCAAAAATAGGTGCGACGTCAGTACAGCCGCACATCAACAGGGGACATTTGCAAGAGATGGCTCAAGTGGTTAGAGCGCGAATTTACTGATCGGAAGGTCCGTAGTTCGATCCCGACCTCTGCCTCTCGACTTCCCCTGTCTATGCTTGGGAAACCTCGCAGTATTCCAGCCCTCGAGCTTCCCTCAGGTGGCAAGGCAGCTGGGCATCTAGAGGGTGCTTTTTATTTGCAATAAAGACAGTAATCAAACTACACGGAGACGTTTTACTCATTCCAAGAGACAGTCTTATCTAAAACTCATAACTGAGTCAAATTCGGCAGAATGGCTCCTACAATGAGGAACATTCTCCTTAACGAGTGAATGCAGCAAGCTGAGTGTCAACACGATCAGTGATACACATAATTATTTCTACCAAAAGGGGCAAGTCTGGTGCAGTATGCATTTGCTACTTTAGTCCTTTCCGGAGCTTTCTGGCTTGCGTTTGAGTAACTGGAAGCAATGCAAATGCACATCAATGCAGGTATTCTCCTCAAGCTGCCTGCATTTTGTTCCCAGTTATTTCCAATGTAGGCTTGTTTTCAAAAGCACACTCTATGCGGTATTGCTCAATGGGGTAACCTTGATTTTTTTTCAATTGTAAGGCTACCTGGCCGCGGTTGTAACCTCGCCTAGTAAGCTGTACCCCTTCTCTATCATGCACACCGAACCGTTGCCTCACAATACGTCAAAAAGTTTCATCTAGGGCAGATCGTTTTTTTATTTGCTGTATTGGCTTTCATATACCAGAAAGTATATTTTGACAAGTTTACACATCTAATGCAAGAGAGATGGCTCAATGGTTAGAGCGCGAATTTACTGACCGGTAGGTCAGTGGTTCGAACCCGACCTGTGCCTCTCGACTTTCTTTGTATGGGCTCGGGCAATCTGGCAGTATCCCGGCCTTTATGCTCCCTTCGGGTGGCATGGCAACTAGGTATAGAAAGGGTGTAACAGCTGGACGATTCGTTACACAATTAATAAGCCGAGAAACAACCCTGAATTTTGTGATATATTATCTCGATCACCGTTTCTCACAAACTGTCTGGTTCCCAAAGAATTACACACAACAGAAAGAGCAAATTCTGCAAGGCAAGAAGTGACACAGCCAGAACACCTGAAACAAGGGAGATAAACTGAAGTTTAGATCGTTTTTGGCCTTCTGCGGTTTGGAACCGCAGAACCCTACGGAGGCAAACGGGTTAGAAACTGGGTAGGACTGACTATAGCAACCTTTACTTGCATTACATCAAAGAAGTGAGTTTAAGTGAGCCGTGATAAAATAAAGTACAAAGTGCTTGTTGTATGGAATGTACTTCTACTGATACGCCAAGGAAGGTGGCATCCTTGGACAAGACGACTCCTAACAAAATACCTTCTACTACCAAGGCGACGGACTTTTATACCAACTGAAGAGTTAACCCCTAGAGTTTTGAGTGCAGTTTTGCTATTATTCTATAGTTTGCATTGGGTTAGAAGCCTATTGTAGATACAGTTGTCACTTTAAAAATGTCCGTCATATGGAGTTACTTCACTTATCTTGCTTGACAACATTTGATTACACCTGGCTGCCTGCATTTTACAACCATTAGGGTCCAAAAGCGAAACTCAGGCTTGAAAATTTTTGTGGGTAGTTTTTACCAAATATGTTCACTGAACTGGTAGATGGAGGCAAAACTATTTCCAACTTATCCGATGCTGTGTATATTTAAGTAGCTACAAAAAATTACATCAGACACTTCAACGCGATCATTTAACAATTTGCTTCGTAACAGTATGTTGCGACAGTCAAATCACCGTGGTCTATAAAAAAAAATTCCTCAAAATGGGCCAGTAACTTGGGATTGGCATGAAAGAACATGTTATCACTGTATTTACTGAGGACGATTAATCACATTTGGGGTAACACGAACACAATGAGTCCGTGTGGCACAGTACGTAATATGCTAGAGTTACTTTCGGACAACCCCTTTTCTCGGCCATCAAGTTTCCTTTTCCTATTAGTCCCGGTATCTTTATCTTTTGCATGCAAAGACACTCCGGTGTATCCTAAACAATGATCTGCTAAAACTACTGGAATGGCTTGATAAGCATCTTAGATGGTGCCGATAGGATTCTTAAAGTGATCCTAGACGAAGGTGAGAAATCCTTGGATATATGTATAACACTTCGGGTTCCAAGCTGCAGTTTTGGCGTTCGTTCCGAGAGATCTTAGTGTCACGTCAAACCAGCCTGAGAATTTTATCATGGGGGGGGGACTAAGATTTACGCTCATCGGTAGAAAGAATGTTTAATGGAAAGATAAACAGGTCTGACAAAGCCATTTTCTGCGAACAAATCTACGAGCCTCAGTAGTGGCCAAAGGTTTTGTCTGAATGTGCTTCTGACACAGACTGAGCCTCGTTATTAACTAATGTCTACCAAAACCTGATTGCAATCATTTGACGCGATTACAAAATTGACATACGTTTTCCACTGACTGAGCTAACACAGCTGCCAACACGTGACCGTAGTCATCCTCATCTTCGAACTATATAGTTCCAAAATTACCTACATATTTTTACTTCATTGACCGCATTTCGTGTAGTGTATCCTCATCTTTTGCATACTCCTGGTCTCTACGAGGCAAGTTGTATAATTATGCTCCAGGGAAGAAAACGATACCCTTCGAATACAGAAAGCCACACAGGTAGGTGTAATTTAGGCAGAATGGTCTTGGATTTTTATGTCAGGAGTTTGAATTTTTTAACCGGTTCACTCGACAATTTAAGGTCGCTTGGAATTTTTTCAAGTTTATTAAAACTGACCGATCATTTAGTTACTTTTTTGGTGCAACGTAACAAGATCCTATGTTCTACTGTGTTCACGACCACGTGCAGCCGATTGGACCAAATGGCCGCCAAGCACACAGAACAGTTGCGTCGTCTGACAAAGGCTGTTCAAGAAGCACGCCAGGCTCAAGATGACGAAGCCGTGAAGAAAGCAGTCTGTGACTATGACTCCGCCTTGGAAAGATATATACCGGTCCTTATGCAACAGGCAAAAATCTATTGGGATATGGAAAATTATCAACAGGTATGTGACGCTGTACACTACCGTTCGTTTGTGAATGATTCAAATTTCGGAACAAAACTACATCATCGATAGAAATTGAACTACATACTCACGTCTCTTCTTTAGCCCAAAACTTCTCTGGGACGCCTTTATTGCTCAATTTGACGTGAAGTTGACTGATATTGAATCGGAGTTTACTCAGAGATGGTTCTCAATACACAGGAGAAACTGTAGAACTTAGTAAATAAATATTGACTAGCACCCACCCACCCACTGGCACTGAGGGGCTGGTAACATCCCCTACAAACAAACATTCTGACCTTTTTAAAGCCGGTGTCCAATTGGTCGCACAACATGACTCAGTGTAAGGTGATACGCTTTCTTACATATACATGAACAGGGGGCACCCAGAATGTCAGACAATTCAATGTTGAAAAGTCTTAAAAACACGGCCTTTAGATCTCATTTTGGCAACAGTTATCAAGTGCAAACCAAATAAAGGAGTAGAAAGAGTTATCGAAATTCTCTCCGAAGAAACCAGACGCAAACTACTCCGCAAACAATTTTTAAACACCCTGCAACACCACGGTTCACAAACTCATGTATTCAAGTGGTATCCATGACTTCAATCCAGTTAATCAGTCAAACATGTCAAAGGTACATTAGTCCTGAACTTTTCATCCTTTTTCCTCATCTTGATGATCCCTTGAAAACCAATGAATCCACCAATTGTAAACAAGTCTCCCCTTTCACTTATCTATTCGAGGTGGAGAAGATATTTAGAAAATCCGTGGAATTTTGCAACGATCATCGTGTTTGGAAGTTGAACGTTGCACACGTATTGTTTATGCAAGAGAACAAATACAAAGAAGCTAGCGGATTCTATGAGCCGATTGTGAAGAAACATTTTGATAACATACTCGGCGTTAGTGCAGTGATTTTGGCCAATTTGTGCGTGACCTACATCATGACTAGTCAGAATGAGGATGCGGAGGAACTGATGCGAAAGATTGAGAAGGAAGAAGAGGCTATCACGTACGAAGATCCGGAGAGAAAAGTCTTTCATTTGTGCATTGTCAATTTGGTAATTGGGACACTTTATTGCGCCAAAGGCAACTATGAATTTGGCATAAGTCGAGTGATCAAAAGTCTTGAACCATACCAGAAGAAGTTGGGCTCAGACACATGGTGAGTTCCATGAACAGCAATGCATTTATTTGCTTTCGAACTGAGGAATTTCAGATTTGCTGGAAATTACAATGACTGGATTCTAACCAAGGGTAACCGAAATTAAGATAACCGGATACTATCTGATCAGAACAACGGATATATCGGTGGTGCCAAAGGTCCAAGCATTCCGTTCCGCAACGCATTGCTTCTATAAAGACTGAACAATCCTGTAGGTTCTTGGGGTGGGAGCATATTATGGATGGTACCGGTACATCTTGGCCCAATATAAATACAGTAGGTAACTGTTACTCGGATTGTTAACTCCATTTGAAGTGATGTTCTCTTGATACTGATACTGGTTCGAGGAACCAGTGAAATGAGTACAATTAAGATTGGGTGCAAGTATTCCGTCCCTTCAATCTCATTGAGTTAGTTGCTTCGGGGGGAGTTATTTCGTCATGTTTCACTCGTTATTTGATAGTTATTTGCATGGGAGACTCTGTCGATAAAAAGATATTTTTAATTCGTAGCCCTGTCACAATAAGAAGCTGCTTACCGATTCAACAGCATTATGAAGCAGGCATAAAGAAGGGTTAGATAAAAGTGACTACCTCTTCCAAGATTCACCCCAATGGCATCACCTTTGTTGTCCAAAATTTAACCATCCACCTCTCCATACGGCAGGCTATGATGATCTGGCTCCATGGCATGCCACCTACTGAACATAGTTTTAATCGAAGTCAGTTTGAGGGCAGCATCAAGACAGAGAATACGTCACATGACCAAGGACTTTGACCATTAGCTTGGAGAAGCATAGTGGATCGAGGACTTGTGACTTTCTTTCGCGTGAAGGACGCTGACACCTACTAAGCTGTTGCTGTCGATCTTTAGGCACCTTAAAAAGACAGTTTGGTGGCGCTAGTGACTCGGGAATTTGTTGTGAGAAGTTCGCAATACAGACTAAGAACGAACAATTATGAAACCTGTGCAGCAAGGATGGAAAGATTGTTGTGGTCTTTCTGTGGGTTTGGGTGTTGCAACACAGATTCTAGCTTAATCCTTAAATGTTGAAGCCGAGTGCCTTCTGCGTCATCAGTCTACCACAGGCAGCTACTTTTTCACAGAATGCCATCCATTTCCAGGTACTACGCAAAACGTTGTTTCCTGTCATTGATTGAGAATTTGGCCAAGCATATGATTCTGGTCAGAGATGCAGTCCTCTTAGACTGTATCCAATTTCTGGAACATTGTGAACGTAAGATTATTGGTTACATAAGTTTTTTTATTTATATAATCATCACACTTATTGCTTTAGTTGAATCTATTCGGAATCCAGCATTCACTCAAGATAGTTTTTTGAGTCCTCTGAAGTTATTTGCCAAGCTCTGCCGGATATTTAAGCAAAAAGAGAGGGCGAAAACCCCCTAGTGCCTCCTGATTATGATTTGAACCTTCACAAGGACCTATTGTTGTCCACAACATAAATACTTACTAAGAATCTCTTCAAATATAAAACCCACTTTACTCAGTATGGTTTGTATTTAGAGGGGCATGTTGTGCGTCATGAAATTCAGTTTCTATTCAGTGTCTGGAGGTGCAGGCACCTCGGAATGATTTTGGTAGGCTAGCGCTAAGTCCCTACCCCGTCCACTTTTATTCTTCACAATAGGGCTTTCAAGTAAATAATGGTTGCACGCAGCGAAGCACCAGTGATGATGATGCTGCGGCTGAAACGCAAAAAGCGTTCTGCCTTCTAGGAAGTGATTTCAAGGGTAGGAAGTTTTTCCGAAAAAGCATAAAATGCCATATGCCCCCTTCCTTGCCAAAAGTGGCCCTGGCTCATCGATTATTATTCTCATTCTGGAAAATCTGTTCAATGACGAGGAATTAAATTGGGAAAAAGGTAGTCATTGTGAATACATTTGCGAGATAGTCGTCCACCAACAAGGTAGCTGTTACTTATTAGTCCAACTGATAAGAAAAAATTCCCAGAAGGTCAAAGCGTACCCAACGTCGTAAGAGCCTTCTTATTATAAAGCTACTCTCCAGAAATAAGCCCATCCCCATTCTTAGCACATCTAAGTTATAGAACGGTCTCCCTTAAGCGATCGAAATGTGGAATCAATATAGTGATGTAATAGAAAGACAGTCTTGCGATCCACTTCTGTTACACTGAACACCAGAGGAAAATCGACCATTTAGATCATTAGATGCACTTCTCAGAGACGTTTCAAGTATTGTGCTTTCCTAGTGGTTTTGACCCAGAAATACCGAAGTTTATAACTGGTTTATGACACAACTAATGCGGTGAACTCACCGTGCTTGCTTTCACAATAAAGTGACCAATAAAATCTCACGCATATTTATGTCATTGTGTCTCTAAAGCGCAGAATAACTGGGTCACCTGAAGAGCAGCCGTCGACTGCTAGGCATTGAAACACTGCTGGAATTGCTTGTAACGTGTGTACAAAATTTCGTCCCCACACGCATTCACTCATTCAGTTGGTCAGTCAGTTTGTCAGCCACAAACTGTATACCGAAGTACAGTGATCCCAACTGTTGCAGCTTTCTTTATTGAGGATAGGGAGAATAACCGAATGGGGACCATGCGAACCAGGCGATGGCATCGGTAGTTCATTGGTGCTAAGTGATTCTGTTTGTTCGGTTTGGCGAGGGGTAACAGAGCTACGCAGTAAAGACGATTGCTTAGATACAAGGTTGTCTTGGGCCATACCTGTCAGGGTCATTAACCATTGGTTTATCTCTTTCCGCACTCCCCATCGGTAGAGATGACAGTTAGCAACGCGACTTGACCTATAAGGGACTTCATGTTTCGTTGCCAAGTCACGAACGAATCGTTCCTGGGTCATTCCTACTCGATATATGACTGGGAGAAGACAGCTGTGCTAGGCGAGCCGTCCTTTGTCTAGCCAGCATAGGCCGGTCTACCGAGCGAGGGTGGCCTTTTTTGAAATCTGGCATAACTCGGCACAAGTGATCTGATCGTCCCACCAGTTCGCTCAAAGATTCGGAGGTACCGGTGGTTACACCAGACCGTATTCGAATATCTACGGTCAGCAGTCACGTCGGTGGTCCATAAAGCAGAGGATGTTGAACCGCAGCATTGTACGCTTTACCCTTAGCATTCAAACTGATGTCATCTCGGCGCTACAAACATAAAGGATTGGAAAACGTTCTCCTGACCTTACCTATTCGGGGGAGATTTCGTCTTTCTCCCGTTCTCCAAGACTATGCAGCTACCCCGACAGACAAACTTATCTGCCATACATGCAAAAACGATACGGAACTACGAGTTTTGGATTTGATCCCACCCAATCATGCAGGATCACCTGATTTTTGCAGATGTAAACCGCTAACCAAATTGTGCAGCAGAACCATTAGGTTAGCTAAAGATGTTTGTATTTCCAAAGGTCTGATCTGAGCAGTGTAATGTCATTGGTGTACTCAACGTGTTGGAGAGGATGTTCTAGGAGAATTTCGACCCCAGTAGTTTTAGAGGTGGGCAGTGAAGCACCACATCGACTACGAAGTTAGAAAGAAAGGGCGACATAGAGTGCCCTTGCCTGATACCACTAGATATGGTGGACTCAGGAGATAATTTGTGGTAGACACGTTCACATCAACGGGAGCATGCATAGGAGACAAGAATTTAGACAGGACACCCTTCACCGCCGGACACCGCATTTTCCGAAATCTAACGGAGGAAAACATCAGATTTTGGAGAGAGGAAGACGATCCTTGTTGGTCATCGGAAGGAGTGGCAATTTTCAGGACGTCGCAAGGTAAAAATGCAACCAAAACCATTGCGAAACCCAGCTTGATTCTCACGAACCAAACTTTTTCGATAATAGATCAGTCATTGTAGGGAAATACCGGAGAACACCTTGGAAGCTATGACCACCAGGCTGATATCCCGGTGATTTTCGCACGATGTTCTTGTAGCCTTTTTAAAGAAGAAATCATCGTCGAGGTGACCTATTCTCTCACAATTGAGTCATCGCTCCAAAAGTTTTGGACTAAAGCCGTCATGTTACCCGTAATGGTCCCGTCCACTTCTTTGAAAATTCAGGGTGCAAACTGTTTGGACCAATTGCTTTGTTGCTTTGAGGCGAAGAAACTGCATGCTGATTTTCCGTTGCCGATGGCGGTTTAGTGTCGTTATTCCATTCGGTTTCATATTTTACTTTCATAGGTCGAGTCTATAGGGATCAGCTGAACTGTTCTTCAGAGTGTTCAGCCTAACGTTCAAAACGACGTTTCTGTGGGTGAATTGAGGTCCCATCCTCTTTGACAATCGTTTCCCTAACACCCACCCTTCTGGACGAGCTGAGAGGTTCAGTTGAAATAGGATGGGATTATTTCCTGTCACAAAAGCTTTCTCCATTTTTCGGGCTTTTGCGATCCACTAACGCTGTTCATCAATTCTTAAACTCTTCATTATCCAGTGTTTAGGGGTCTTTGAGTGCCATCGCATTTGTATTTTGCTGTCATATTGTCTCCGGCTCCAATCAGAGAGACTGGTATTGAGGAGATTCATTGTTAATTTCAATTGAGTTCAGGCAAACTGTTTTAAAAGCTGTAAGCATGACATTCGTAACCTTTTTCCATTTGTCACTGAACTAATTATTATTACGAGAGCTCTAAAAGCTTTTCAGCCTGTTTAATTCCATACTGCTGGGCGACAGAAACGTCTTGTAAGTGAGGGTTTGAATGACCTTGTGTCAAAAGATGTTTTCCAGAGAGAAAGCGAATAGCTACACGACCCCCCTGAACGCTATGGTGATTGCTAACCCCGAGTCGATCGCCAAGGTGAACTCCCTCCAGAATTGGACAGCTAACCTCTATATTCATATCAGCTACCAGAAACGTGATATTTGTACTTCTTGTTAGCCGAGGCAACGGTGACAAATCTCCGTATAAGTTGTATAGTCGCTAGTTGATGGTATGGCCTTCATGGCAGCAATAAGATCCGGTGATGTTGACAATATCCAGTGTTCATTTGGTCGAGTCAGATGGCCTGGATAAACAATTATGAAACAGTTCTGCACTATGACTGCATTTTGTGGGTGTGACTCACGTCGTTCAGTTGTAGCATCCTTTCCGTGCCTAGCTGCCATACCGTGGCACGAGGGCTGGGGTACTGTTAGATTGCCCAAGCCTAGACAGGGGAAGTCGAGAGGCAGAGGTGTGGTTCGAACCACGGAACTTGTGGTCAGTAAATTTGCGCTCTAACCTCTTGAGCCATCTCGCCCCCCGTCGAAGCGCATACTGACACAGCAAGCAGACAGCGTTTAGTGCGTCGAATTACACTGCCCTTAGGTGAGTCACGCAGTTGAACAGCGCACAGATAATTGTTTACTCGAATCTAGTACAGTACAACACTTCCATATCTGGAGCAGAATTCAAACCCCACGCCACATATACCACGAACCGTTGCATACTAATAACCTACTACCCGAAGAATTCAACAAGAAACATCTAAGCCTATCCTAGGCAGCATGAGATACACGACCAAAGTGAGGTCTCTTATGTGTAGTTCGAAGACAAAAGGCACATTGATCAGAAGAGAGAACAAGGTTTGGGCAAGAGATGCTTGTTGCCTAATCAGACATTCTACGGACGTTGAGAGCAGTAAAAAGGAACAGATCTTTTGAATTAAATAAAGGTGTATTTTGATTTATTTCACTGGGCTGAAGTTTAGGTACGAAATAACGGCTGAGTGATTGACCGCACAACCACGTGAAGGGTGGAAACGAGCCAGAGGCGGTCAAACAATGGCTTGGCAGCGAAGTATGAAAGCCATCACCAGCAAACTCAGCTGCGCTGGTCACTGCCGTCTTCCTGGATGGGGACCCCGAGACGGGCCACATCAATGGTTAGAGACGTTTTCAGACATGGCCCAATCGTGCCCTCAATGGCGCTCATGCATCCAAGCTATTGCCTTCAATGCATAGCTCCCTTCCCAATTCCCCCGCTTAACAGCCCATTGACAGCGGTGTATTTACGCAGCTCGCGCCTCCAATGCGCAGCTACCTACCTCACCTCCCCAAATCATCCGCGGAAGAAACTGTGGCAGCTACAACCACTGTACGACAAGTACACGGTTTCCTACAGCTGATGATGACTGACCGCTAAATAAATCAGAACAACTTGACTGAGGGACATTTGGGGAGGTGTCACTGAATGACGTAGGATAACAGGATTTCAAGGATATGGTGTGATAAGGGTTGCATGTATGGGTTGGGAGAAGTACTATTGCCAACACTCAGCATACAATGTATCGCTGGTTTGTGATTTATTGTGATAGGCTGCATATGATAGCTCATCACTTCAAATTATTTACAGAGGCCCACACCAGACAAACACTGAATTGCCTTCCTAATAAAGTGTTTCTCGACGCACTTTAGCATGGTTCCACAGTCCTTTTCGAGAATATCATTGAATCACTGTTTTTGTACGTGAGCAAGTCGACTACCATAGACTGTGAAAGACCGTTTTCAATCTGATTTAGCAGTCGTTTCATTTGTTTCCACCTTCAGTCTACGGGCGTGACGTCAAGGCATTTATCGAACAACCACTGGACTCGGTGAAAGTTCATCCCGGTCAGAATACAGTCACCTATGAAGCGAGGCTTTTGAAGTCCTTACTTTTGGAAATTATGCATAAATGAACTGTGATTGACTTTGATCAGCGAATTATTATATATTTCCATTGAAAAGTTATTTCAGACTTTGTTGAACATGTATACATCAACATGAGGCGTTTTTTTCTAAAAACTACGGGCATCTGGATTTGCTAATAATTACGATTTGCCTGCCGATGTGAGCAGAAGAGTTGTAGAGGAGTTATTCCCGATTGGATAACTACAAACGCTGTATGGAACTAAATATATTTCGAGAAAAAGAAACTACTGTTAGAACAAACACTGTAAACTGGTCCTTTTTGTTAAGCGAACACAGCTTTGATCTAGCGACCGGCCGAATCAGTGCAAACAGTCTTTTACGATAGTTTGATCGTATGACTAAAAAATCAGAATAGAATGAAAACTTTTGAATGTCCTTTCAGCGAGACCATCCAATCATTTGCCATCCATTTCAACGAATGATGGGATCTCAAAAACTATCCACAATGACAGCTTGCGGCAATCAACACAACGACAGCACCTACTACATAACACTACACATGGACTCAGTGAAAACTCATCAATTTCATCCTTCTTGGGGATCAGCAGGCCTGGTCCCCGAGTTTCCATCAACCTTGTTTTCTAATGGAACACCCAGTTATACATGAGTGGTGAAACACAAATTAATTTGGTGTTAGCGGGAAACGCAATCGAATATCAGATGAATATCTCGTTTAGTGTGTGTGATGTCATGCACATGAAATGGGAAACTACCCCTTAGTTGAGCACTTTCAACTGAAAAAATATTGTAGACGAGAATCAATCGATTCTCCCATTATTATCAACATAATTTGAAAATGAGTGTAGTTTTCCCGTTACATCTATTGTATGTTGATGCAAGCACCCAAAAATGAAGCTGTTTCATTGTCTACATCTTACATCCAAATAGAAACTTCGGTAACACAAAGGTCCTATTTTGCCTCCCCACAAGTCCCCAGAGTCAGTTAGTGTGATGAAAAACTGGTTAGTTGGTTCACACTCGGGCAGTCAGGCTGTTCGTTAGGGTACTGAGCATATCACTGATCAGATCTGTAGATTTCAGCAACTGGGAAGTTTGTCTGATTTACAGGAATTATTTACAACATCACAAAATGTGTATTTACAGAGCTCCGCTGTCAGCCTATCATGTCCATTGGTACAAAGCGGCACCAATTCACTGTTTTCTGAAAACGTCTGGTGAAGGAGGGAAAATGACAATCTGGCTGGTTAAGCTTTTCAGTCTTCAACACTTTCTGTCCATAAAATGACGATGCTAAATGATACTTTCAACTTTGTTGTTGTGGTCAATGGTACTGATGACATGATGGCAGGATGTGGGTACCTTAGGGCTTTCAGCACCAAAGGTTGTTTCTTTCTGCACTTTTGTGGACTTATTAGGATAGTTGGTACTGGTGCACAGCCGAGTGACTGCAGCCTTTGAAAAAAAAACAGGTGTTCTGTTGGGTAACGAATGTCAAATTTATGGATCGGATCACGTGCGTATGACTGGGAGGTGGAAACGTGCTCTCGAGGTCACGTGACAGCTATCATTGACGCTCACTTGAGGAGGAACTACAAGGGGAAAATACCTTTCTTAAATTAAATCATATCTCAGTTATTCTGATGAAACAAAAACGAATCAATTCATGTGAAGAAACGACTGCTGACGCAGAACTCTAGGCAGTACAAAAGCTACAAGACGCTACATTAAACACGTCGCTACCAACCCTCATGTGAACTTAAAACGGCCTACAGGACTGTTCGGACCATTTTGCCCGATCATCATTTTCGACGTTCTGCCCAGCTTCTTGTTATTTGCTCACACCTACTGCTCTCGCACTGAAAATAACCTTATGGGCTATACTGACAAAACTGTTCCAGGCATGTGTATAAGTGGCACTGATTTAAGCCGTCATTACATTGATTTCAATCAACGGATTCTAGTTTATGGGAACTCTCACATCATAGAGGAATTATCATCCATAGGATATAGTCACAAAAGTAATATTTCAACAAAGATGCGTTTAAGATTTCAAGTGCAGCCTATCCCTAACATAACTGCCTGTACTGGGTCAGTTAACTAAGTTCAACGACCTGACAGTGTGGATAATGGAGGAAAAGTCTTCGTAACCCGACTGGACCGGCATGTGCCACAACGAAATTCCTCGGCGCTTTGAACAAATTTAATCGTATGGTTTCTGAAGCAGATATAAAATATTTATCTTCTTGACACAGTACCAAATTGTACAACTCGGCGCCGAGCACTCGGGTTGTGTTCAGTCTGAGATTCGTCAGTCTTCGACAACTCTTCATGTTCCTCCTCCACTTCTTCATCCTCGAACTCTTCATCATCAAGATCCTCGTCTTCTTCTTCGTCTTCTACTCCGTCGCTTTGCTCGTCTTCCCGTTCCTCTTCAGAGTCCTCAAAACTTGTTGTTTCAGACTTTTTGGTAGCTTCATTTGCTGATTCATCACTGGCCACTACAGTGGAGGTCGTAGGGCTGGCCTTTGATTCGGTAGCGTTGAAGCTCCTGTTACTGCTAGCATCGTCCAGTGTATCGCTTTCTTCGTTATCCTCTAGATGTTTGGATGATAGTTCCTCAAAATTTCCAACTCCTTTTTTGTGGAACTGAGGCTTTGGTGTCGAATGTTTAGATTCAGAAATCTCCTCCGTTTCCGTCTCTAACTCTGTAGCTGTGTCGTTGTCCCCAGCATTTTTCAGCTTAGAAGATGATACTTTGAGCTGCTTAGGAGGACCCTCTACCAGTCGTTTGGCCGATTTATGTTTGTCACTGGGTGAACGCAAACACAGTGTACCGTCCTTTTTTTGATCGGCCTTATTGGAGTTTGTGATAGATTCCGAGGCAGCTGTGTCTTCAGCTGTATTGCTAGTAGACCCCTCTTCATTCTCTGTGGACAGAAGTGTGTTCCTCAAATTGCGTTCCAATCTGGTCGTCTCGAGCTTTTGCTCAAGTTCTCGTCTCATTTCTGACCGAATGGTTTCATTGGTCTCCTTGGATTTTCTCTTGACCTCCTCTCTCAGTTTGTCCAACTTTTTCTCATGATAATGTACTACAGCAGTTTGTTTGGCTAATTCGTCAAGCAGAATAGAGAGTTTAGCCTTTAAAAACTTCTGCTCCTTTTTCAATGCTTTATTTACACGCAAAAGCTGTGGCACATTGTCTCCAGTAGAAGTGGCCTGGTCGACCGGTGCTGCCGTGGCATCTTCAGTGATTAGTTTCCATGCCCCTTCGTTGTCTACCAACCATTCCGCCTGGTAAGCGCCCAGACGACATGTAGGTGCGGGCAACGGATCAGCGGGATTCAGCGTGGTAGGCAAAGAGAATCCCAGGAAGCCTGAATTAGCAGATGAGCTTGTTGAAGTGGTTTGTAATGAGGATGTCTCACATACGCTGGGATCCGCATTGCTCATATTAAAATTACTCCGATCAACTGATTTTGCCCGTCTGTTTAGTATACGGCTGCGACGCACAAATGTAGGAGACTCCAAATGCGTGCGTACATTTTGAATTAACTCGGCTGCTCGACTCCGAGCTGAATTAGCTACCTTTGTAAACACTTTTGGCGGAGTCATTCGGCCATGCAGAGAAAATTTTTCTCGCAACAAGGCTTTCCCGTGTTCCATGGTGTAATTACTTCCACGAATAACGACTACAGTAACCTTGAACTGGAATCGATCAGGCGCCGTTTCAAACTGACCAACCAGCCACGTTAATTAATCCGGCAATAAAATGGGAGTATTAGATGATGAGAGGAGATGAGAAGAGATAATAAAAGATACAGGTAACTACGATTCATCACAAAGATCACGTTTTTTAAGATACACCAGCATCCTCATGCCATAAATCCAGGAATACATTAGATATTTCTTAGCTGTAAGTTGACCGAGTGATGAAGTTGGATGACCAAAAATGCAGACAAAATCTACCAATTCTGTTTTCATCACCCAGCTGGACTAGACAATTGTGGCAAATGCCAAGTTGGTAAGACCTGAGGTTAAAGTCAAATGGTCCATGACCGTGCCAGAAGGGTGTACTTTCCCGTCGACAAATATTGCTGCGTGAATTGCTTATATGTGTCTGCCACATAGGGTCAGATCACCGGATCGCACAGTGTAGTCAATTGTACTCACCCTGCTGTAGATTCGCCCCAACAAAGTAGCAGCACTTTCTGAACGGCAAAGAAAATTGATTTCATTAGGTAACTTTGATCATTCTGGGTATTTCTGAAACCATACAACCAGTATCAAAGTAACTGTTAACTTTCACTTTCGGACTGGCACGTTTGTGAAACCTCCGAAAACTTTCGTCCTCATGTTTTTGGATATGCAGGCGTAAACTAGTCACGACAAAAATAGCATCAACACAGTAAACCCACAGTCAGCTGACGGCAAAACATGACAACTCAAAATACTCGTACATTGTTGGATAGCATATTTTATACTCTTTCGACCTATCATGACCATAGTCATCCAGCTTCGAAGGAGACAACAGTCTTCCTCTGAAATAGAAAACAGTTAAATTTTTCGACCAAAATCTGGCAAGCTAGCAGTTAACTTTCATATAGATATAGGAATACTCATGTACTAATACGTATGGAGTAGAGGCTTTTGAAACAGACATTTGCCCGCATCCACGACTCGGCCGCATAACGCACCAGAAATGTAGGAACTTTAGCATTAGTCCATCGGCTACAGTTCTATGTTCACCCTGCAGCAACAGCTTATGTTGCCAATGGGCTGACACTTCTATGAGTTCTCGTGCCGTAATAAGGCCCCATTCACAGGCTAACTGCCACAAAACACACGTCCGTTTGCTAGGATAGGAACTCGAGGCCCTGGTAACGGGGCAGTCGTCGACGTCTGAACAAAAGAAAATTACAACTATGCTGCGTGTAATCTATGGGGCACGTCTGTGATTCACACAGGCTACAAAAGTCGACGATGACAAAGGAGACGATAGCTCAACAAAACACCAGCAGCACGATTACTGGAGATTACTGGTGGTAAGCCACTGAATCTGCTTCAAACAGGCGGTCAAAAGATCGTCGCATTTGTAGAATAACTTTTTACTTGAGTATAAAAAATTGTCTGTAAATCGAAAAAAACTATTACTCCATATTCTTTGGTCTTTCCTGTCTTGGTCAAATGGACGCCGTTCTTCCATGCACAAGAAAAATGTTGCATTTTGTAAGTTGCACGATCATCCCAGCCCTAACATTAAAACAATGGTAAAATTTGCCATCCTAGTACGACTGACCGCAAAATATTCTAATAATTGATTGAGGATGTCACATGTGAAGCGACAAATGGTATATTAACATTGCTCTGTATGAATTTCACATGCCTTTTAAATACGTCTGAGAAATCCATCAAATGGTGAATCATTTGTATCGGTCTTGGTGAGGGCAGCGCATACGCAAAATTTTATGTCGAAATTTTACAAGTTTGCTGTTAATTCCCACAGAATTGCAAGAAGAACGTCAGGGAAAGTGCAGAGAATCAAACGGCTCCAAATTCACTACCAGAAGTTTATGAATTCGGCCAGCAAATAGTTATTTGCAGCATCCTCACACTTTTGAAAAGAATGCTATCCGTAATGCTCACCATAAAATGCGAATACAGTGTAGCCTGCAGACAGCAGTCATATATACATCTGCCTGTAACTCTCAGTGTCAGTGAAATTCCGACCCACAATCCAAGGTCACATTGAATGATGAAAAGCCGCGTGTGCAACAACAACGCTAAACATTCGCCACTTGAACAACTACACAGAAACATAGAGGTTTCAAAGGCTGGGTGAGATAACTTCCGGTCAGTTATGCCCAGAAGGCATAAAGTTGCTATGCGCTTATCACGAGCTAATGAACGTGGATTTAAAGTCTAAGGTGACGTAGCTAGTCAACCAAACATTATGTGAAATTAAAAAAAAAGATAAAAGTCACATGACCTTACTGCACATACCGTGCACAGAATACCACACGCACACTTTTGTTCGGTCAATCTGCGAAGACGGCAGTCACCACGGCCTAACTCGAGCTGTGTAGCAGTGCCTGTGCCATAGCTGCAAGTCGCGAGGGTTGTGCAAGCAAAGACTTGGCAACGGAGCACAGCCTCCAGAGTCTGTTTACGCAAGAGCAATGACCGAACGCATTGGTGTTTTGAAATCACATCCTCCTGCCAGCGAGTCCAACGAGAATCGCGGTTTTACCTGTTATAATTTCATTCACGTTTTTAGCCTAATGCTGACAAGATACTTCAAATATGGGGCCGGGTGGGGGTACACATGGCCAAAGCTTTTAGTCCGTGGTTTCCTCTCACGTTCCAGAGTTCACCAGTTACAATAGCAAGAACTGACTTGTTGTTCGGTATAAAAGGACCAACAGCTTGTCAAATTTCGTCGAAAATTTGATTCTTCGTTGCTCCGCTTAAGATGCATGCATGGAAACCAACTGCTTCAATGTGCCAAAGTGAAGTCGATCGGACTAATAGTGAAAAATATCCGGGCAATAGCGATTTATGCTGGGAATCATGCCACACCAAAAAATCTGTTTTTACTAGATCTTCACCTTGTATTGGCTGTAGGGTACACGTTCGCTTCTCATTCGAATGCTGGAAAACATTGATATGCTGGAAAATGGAATTAAAGTCGCCCGTTTGGAGGAGCATGCCGTCGAATTTCAGTGAACCTTCACTTTTATTTACGTTTAGGCTACTTAGTATATTCCACCAAGGAGGCTGGGTTGCGCAGTCAACGGTAAGTAGGCGGATACGCGTTTATACAAGTAATCACAATGACTAGTCCAGTCATTTCCACTTATTTACTTAGCATTTTTCGGATATTTTTAAATTTTCAAGGTCATATTCATCAGATGCCCAAAATCAGCTCTTCATCATATCTTTCATATGTGCGAAACAACATAAATGTCACTGTGCACTTGTTCGGGAAAAGGATCGACCAACTGGTATTTAGGCAGAGAAAGAAGGCCCAAATTTTAAATATAGCATTCAACAGAGCATAGAACGCTGTGCTGGAATTGTACGTCTGTGCAGACAAAATCCAAATTGTGGTGGGCGTGATGTTTGTTTTCTTATCTCGAGACAAACTGACTCGGAACATCGTGAAAGACATCGAATTCTGTAGAGAATCTTCGAGTGATCCGGACAGCATGATTTGCGTTGTTATTGATGTTTTGTTTCCACAAACTGTATGAGTAGCCATGCATCGTCATGCAAACCAGAAAATGTTGAACCACATCCCATTCACGTCGAACCCCAAAAAACGATCGAAATTGCCTGAATTTCATTAGTTAGTGCGATCACTGATCCCAACGTTCAACTACCACTT
Source organism: Clonorchis sinensis (assembly GCA_003604175.2). Classification (NCBI taxonomy): domain Eukaryota; kingdom Metazoa; phylum Platyhelminthes; class Trematoda; order Opisthorchiida; family Opisthorchiidae; genus Clonorchis; species Clonorchis sinensis. The sequence goes on from CM030369.1 coordinate 169,277,824, forward strand.
TTAAAAACTGACCGGCAATTGGAGTTGGGGTTCAAAAATCAAATTTTTCGACCAAAATTTGACGATTCACTGATATGTTTCACCGAGCTATAAGGCATTCTAAGTAATAATGGATACAGGATGGGAAAAACTAAAGGAATGCAATAGTACAAGAGTTTGGCCACGTGTGTCTGCAAACAGCCAGTAGCTATCCCTTCACGGTGAATCCACAAGTCATGTTTTGTCTCGGTGCTTCCTGTGAACGCAGTTGTGCTGTACCTCTCACAAAAGCGGTAACATGGAGAAATCTCCCGGATAGAAAGACGAAGTAAACACATCACGTGTGACAATTCTCACAGCGTGAAAACTTGGCTTACTTGCTAGACGAATAGGCCTTTACTCACAAATAGAACAAACCAAAGTCATTTCACTGCCATATACGTAATGCACTACCCATAAGGTTGCTGAAAATTCTTCGACAGCCCACGACCGATTTCGCCCTTCTTGGGGCTCATCAGGTAGGCGCAGTCCCCGAGTTCCCGTCGACCTTATGCTCTACTTGAACCCAAATTGGACTGTTTTCAATGAATACACTCATTTGCAAATCAATTTGGTTTTTGCGAGAGACTCACCTGCAACCCAGCTGAATTTCTCGTTTGTGGTGTTTTCAGGCAACTGAATGTGCTGCACCAGGCCGCCTCATGTTCCAGCTGCTGCGATTAGTGCATTGCGTATACACATGTATCGCGATATCTCGAACATCGTAGCAACTGGAACATGAGGCGGCTTGGTGCAGCACATTCAGTTGCCTGAAAACATCACAAACGGGAGATTCAGCTGGGTTCCAGGTGAGTCTCTCACAGAAACCAAATTCATTTCACTGCCCTTTATTATGATATCCGAATCCTACGAGGATTTAAAACGACGGATGTTAGTCCTTATTTCATGGTACGTCTTACTACCGAGTTCCGACTGAGATGAGAAAGCCTTGGAAAACTGACGACTACGTTTGGTAACTTCTTCAGGTGGATGGGTTCCACGGAATATGACGCTGGAACTGTTTTGAAGATTGGGTCTTCACGCAAACAGCGTTGCAATTTTCATGCAACCTGTAACACAGCTTACAGGACCCAGCGGGTAAAAACTGTCGAAAAAAATCTGAACAAGGAACATTCGGTGGAGCTGCATTCAATCAAGTGAAACGACATTTCACACATTGTATTAATATAGTGGTCATGAAAAGCGCGAGGCCAGAAGTGTAACGGAAAAAACAGCTCATTTTAGACCCATGTTCTGTTTTCAATTAAAAAAACGAGGAGTCGATAAAATCAGTTTACTCATTCGATTTACAGAAATGCTGTTTCTCTACAGCTTCAACAATCAGCAGAGGAGGTTTACGCACCAATCTGACAGTTCGTAACAACTGTGGACTGAAGACAGCATGAGAACAAAAGCGATTCTCATAAACTCGTGTACGCGCTACTCAGTTCGGCGTCTTTTTCACCGATTTTCCTTTGGATTTGGCACCAGACTGCTTTGGTTTAGGTGGGGGATATGCGTCCACCAACTGGCGCACGAATGCTGCAAAAGTTGAAAAGTTTGTCACCGTAGGAATAAACGCACATTCGACGTATACGGCAGAGATAAAATGAATTGCAAGTGGTAATGTTCAACTAGTATGGACGTACTCTATCTTGAAATGTGATTTACAGTGGTAGGCAGTGTCTGGCGGCAAATTCAAGCAGTTAGAACAACCTTGAGTATTCTAAGGTAGTTAACATTGTAGGCAAAATCTCACAACTTGTGTATACGAAGCGTGATAGTGGATGTTTGGAACAATTCAAAACGGACAAAGTGTAGTTCAGTGTACTGACCATGTATGTTTTTGACCTGGAATTTGGGTAAACCAGCCACGACAGCTTGGAAGCCTATGATGGATTTCAGTATTACACTTTTCCTCAAAAAGGTCTGTTTGATCTCCTTCGAACATGGTCTTTTTGGGGCATGATCCAACCTTGTTATGACAAGAAATATCCGTAGTTCCTCTTCCAATATATCACATTCAGTATTACGACGATGAATTTCTTGCGCATTTTATACCATGTGGATGGAAATGACACTACTTTCATAGCAACGGTTTCCCTAATACTGTACCGCGATATCTTGGAGCTTTTATTGGTCTCCTGAGGAAAAAGAATTTTTCGTACTTGCCCAGGGTGATGGTTATTATTTCTATTCGCCTTGACAGACCCAATTCATGGAAAATCGCCGGTGCAGGAAATCGGAAAATTAAAGTACATTATGCGGAAAAGACTCATAATGTTGGAATTACATCAGTTTTCTTGTCCTGCGGAAAGTAACTCATCTGTTTGTGGGATTAAACAGTCATGTAGAAATTCCAAATAGTGTCTGTAAAAATAGGCTTAGTTATTTTGGTCGCTAGTTAGCCCATCAACCAGTCAATAAATTGACCGTCCTAAAAATTCACACTACTCATGATCCACATGTAAACCATCCTATGATATTGTACCCCAACCCTGTTTTTTGCCTTGCATTATATTCCTTGTGGTGGTTAGACGCGGGGCTCTTCAGGATCCCTGATCCGGTCAGAGTGGAATATTTTACCAGTTTGCCAAAAGTCTAATACTGGTCTGCCGCGCAGTTTCGACAGTGCCTCAGATATCGTCTGGTGCGACACTTTCAGTGACCGCTTGCCATGGCGTTTTCTGTTTTCAAGTGAATTCGTGCAGTGCACTTTCCCACAAGTATCCGAAGACCTTTGTGCACCTTTCGAGCCCTGCCAGTCTAACTGAAAGCTTTCGTCATTTTGTGTCAGCCCTTTAAACTTGGCCCGATCGTGGAATTTTTGCTTGAATCCCAGATGATAATCTTAAACAGTGGGTAGTGCCGTTACATGACAAAGAAACTCAATGGCAAGAGGTGATTGAGAACGACAAGAGTCTCGATGTCCATAGTGTTAGTTTAAAGTAGTTGAAGAGAAATTGGGCAGCATCAGACGGCCCATAAGCATGGGTTTATTACATCTGGCAGATGTGTCAAGCTCCTTTGCCATATGTGTCTAGTTCAGCTTGAAAGAGCAACATACTTTCTCAGGAGGATAGTAGTGACCCTGGCAGGCTGCCGCTGAGCTACTCCATGTCATGCACAGCGATATCTGGCTGGATTTCAAGCTTAATTGGTAGTGCTTTGTTTTCTAACGCGAAAAAGAGCATACACGCCATACACGGGAAGGTTTACAGGTACACGTCAGCGTACAATAATGTATTACCAAACTGGTGTAGAGGTCATCGCATTTTTCAGTTTCAGCACTCCTTTCTCTACGCAAGCTACTACCCAAAGACCACACACCGTGCAGCCGTCGAAATGATGGCTAGATCACATCGATTGCGCCACTGTGTTGCGAGAAGAGGTCCGGATGAAACAAACATTCGCGATTCCACTAACCTGTTGCAAATGTTTGGGAAACGAGTGTATGAAGCTGAGCAGGATTTTCCTCAAACGTCGCCGCGATCGTTACCAGGTCTCCGGTGGTCACCCATACAGTACATTGCTAGTCTCCCAGTAACAAGCACAGGCGCTTAACCTTGATAAAACTCTCCTACTCCCGTGGGTTTTTGTTTACACACCAATGGCAGCCAAGTGACTGCAGAGCTATAGTATACAATGTGAAAACGTTCAGCCACGTCTGCCTGTCATTGAATGCCCTTAAATAGTTACATGCAACACAGTCGTCTGTGCGGTCGTTTGGTTAACTGTGATACCGTACTTGGTTCACTACATTCACTGACTTGAACAAGGCCTGAGGACACCGAGGTTTGACGGTAGAACTCACTCCAGGATGAGTGAATCGAACGGCTAACATTGCAGTCGATGCCGGTCAGACTACGCTCCCTGTGTTGAACTTAGGGTAAAAAGATAATTACAGATGGTCCTTCAGTGGAAAGTCACTTCCAGTTGAAGTTTAACCAATGTGTGACAAGTAAGGTCATCTGCGTTCATCAGTATTTCTGGTGAAAATTGCACCCATGTTTTAAGTAACGGATCAACTCACGTTCATAAGGTAATTTACCCTCATCTGTTGGGTTGGCCTGTTTGATGAATTCCCTTGCCTCCTTCTCTGTGAAGCATTCTCCCACCGTGAGCAGCGTTTCCCGCAGCTTCGTCGCATCAATTACTCCTACGTCTAGTGGATCAAATATCTGAGGAAAAAAGCAATGAGCAATTATAGTATGATGGGTGGAGAAAGCTGATGGTTGGTCAACGAATAAAGCCTCGAAAAGCCTAGGAAATTCACTTTTTACCGTTGTATTTATTGTGTTTCTACGCTCTGGTTTTCGTGTGCAGTCTCTCTCACTTAACTGTAATCTATTTGGCATCTCATCATCGCGCAGTTGACTGAGGTGATTATACTGCGGTTAGAAAGACAGTTTGGCGAGTGCTATAAAAACAATCTGGGACAAAATATCACCATCGGCAACAGATGCTCCACCTGCCGAATCCCAAGCAACTGGCGAATATTCACCCCAAGAACTATCTCAGCTAACACTGTGCGCAAGCGGATAAAACGCCAGATGCAGACCCAAAGCAAATTCCTGAGGAGTGAGATTAGGTTAAAGGCTGAACTACTCCAGAAAGCACCGTCCAAATGTCCATTTCGACCAGAGACGTCAGTTTGAGGATTACTACGTGATAGTACAGGGTTGATAAGGAATAGTATTCAGCATTAGTTCTGTCAGGTTTCGGGTCTGTGGGTGTACCATTGAACTAGTTCTCCATTCATTACTACTCCGGTTTCTGTTACCGAACGGAACTTGTACTGAAATCCCAACCTGGGTCTGTGGTATCCCAAAATCAACGAGGAAGCTTCTATGTGCAGGTGCTGACAGGTTCCAGAGCCGGCTTGCCTGTTGTCAACTTCATAGACGACAGGAGCCAATCCTACACAATGATCACAAAAAACTACGCGAAGCTCGAAATGCGATGCGCCCGTCATTGGGAATACTGTAGCGGATGATGAGCTACCCCAGGCAAGTTGTTCCCCATAAATTTAACAATGACCTGCACTCATCAAATATATTTATTAACTTACAAATTTCACACACTTTAATCCAATACCAAATGGTCATTTATCTCGCACGGCATATTTCATAACTCGTAAAATCTGTAGGTACGGGGTCTCAAGACTCCCAGACTCTCAAAACTCCTACTAGTTAGACTCCAGTAACATATAGACATATCTGCTGAGCTGAGCAAAAGCCATTTGAAACCATACACTCCATCAGCTCGAGTGAAGTTGGTGACCACTTAAGGTTGGAGAACCTGGAGCAAGAAAGTCAGACGCTGATGCTGTTCCTTCTAGCTGATCAGTTCAAATCGGGACGAAACGCCTCGTGAATTGTCGTTCAGCTGTAGCACCCTTTCGGTGCCTAGCTGCCATGCCACCCGAAGGAAGCACGAGGGCTGGGATACTGCCAGGTTGCCCAAGCCTAGACAGGGGAAGTCGAGAGGCAGAGGCAGGGTTCGAACCACGGACCTTCCGGTCAGTACGCTCGCGCTCTAACCGCTGAGCTATCTCGCCCCGTGAATTGTAGTTCCAGACGAATCACATGTGCCTCGAAATTAGCGATATAACCCTTCCTCGTGGTCGATAACCAACCCGATATGCCATGAAGCCAAGAGGACGTTGAAACGTTACAAACAAATTTATAGCCGTAGCAGATCTTTTCTGTATGCGTGTTCTGGGGGCAACTATAGGTAAAAAACTGACACACGTGCCACTCCAGCGAATGAATCACGAAAGTGCACATTGTATGAGGGACTACTCGCCACAAAACTAAGCAGGGAAGCGGGTTGGTGAGTTTTAGAACTTTGCATCTTCCCAAATTTTTAAAGTTTTACAAGGAGAGTGTTGCTCTAGGAATATACAAACCAAAGGTAGAGAAGCATTTCATTATCGCATAAAAATGGCTCCGACCAGTGTAGTGTTTGGCTTCGGATGTGCACGCATCCGCTTTGCACAAAACGATCGATTGTACTGGTCTGCTTCAATGCTCACAGCTGCAGAGCAGGTCAGTACATGCAGGGTCCCGTTTCAAAGGTGTTTAGCATCCTGTTTTTTGTACAGTGTGTTATTTTACACATCGGCGCGGGGTTAAGCGCGGCAAACGAAAAACAGCTCATCGAATCAATGCGATCATGAAACGGTCTTGGTCTTCTTACAGAATATAGATAACATTTTCAAACTGTGCGGAGGGTAGCCTCATAGAGTTGAAGGAGGGATCATCACGAATGAGGCAGCGTCTTTTGAATACGCAAAGCTCATTGTTATGGTCCAACCGCCATAAAAAGTTCGCTGTAAGGAGTAAGCTCTGTACTTTGAAACGAAATCAAGCAGTTTGATGACGAAAAATCCGACTATATGCAAGTTCATGAAGATGCCTAATAAACAGCACAAATACAAAACAACCAAGCGAAACCCTTGGATAACTCTTCATCTTTTCTCATTCCGTGTACCCATTTTTAGGGAATAGTGCTGGACACCAGAAATAGTATTTGAGTTAGTACTAGTGTAGCTGTTTAAGAGTGTGAAAAGAGGTTCGGATATTCTTACTACTGATACTTCGTAAACGACCTAAAACGAGGTTGTCTGTTTAACCAGATATAGGACGCCCGAAAGAAAGAGTCCCACAAGAGAATTCGATGGGCACTTCTATTCGGTCATCTAGAAAATGAAGCATCTTCTACTAAGCCTGTTGGTTTACTCACTCTAAAGGCAGCAAACAGCTTTGAGTATAATTCATCCCGCGAGAGCACGTGCTTTGTGAGAATTTCACAAAATTCCTCAAATTTCACTGACGGTGTAGCTGGAATAAAAATTGTGAGAATGAGGTCACTTTTCAAAATATTGCTTTGTGTTTTCTTTGGAATCTATAAGCACAAACATTTGTGCGAACAATCCATTTTCGGATAGCTATGGCACTTCACATATAACCTGATGCTTCCAAACGTACTTTTCAGGCTAGACGAGAGTTCGCAAATGGAACATATTTCGCTCATAGCAGATTCGGTGTCTCGGTTTAATCTGGGACACAGCCATCTCGCTTAGGGTTGTGCCCGGATCTGACGGCGTTCGATCTTGGAGGATTATTGAAGTTCAGAGGCATGAAAGAAGTCATCACTAGAGTTTTTCAAACACAAATGTGCTACATATGTCAGACGAAGCAGGACCGACTTACTTCTACGCAAATGCTGTTCACTACTGTACTTGCGGAAGTCTGGAATGTGTAGGGTAGCGGTTAATCAAACAGCTATTTTCGGAAAAGGGGCTTGCTTTGGAACTGTGATCCAAAAAAATACCTTTATGCTGAGAGATAGCCTAATGATTCAGGAATTTTTTGCGTGCTATGGTCGGAACAGCTACTAGTCCTATTGGCTTAGACAGGCAATCAGAGAAAATCCCGTCTCGTCTGTGTGTGAGAGATAAGGCTGGACTGCACTAGTTGTAGAAGCTTGAACAGCAAACACGAACGAATAATCATCATGGCACTGAAAAATTCGCGACGTACACCGATATCTGGCAAACCACATGCTACAGAAAGCATCAATGTTCTATGATATTTGTCAAAGCCCCAAGCATCGACATAACGAAGTAGACCCATACCGATTGGCATCTTAATGGGGCCAATTGAGAATACATCTCAAATCGACTGGGAATTACAACGATGGGATGAAAATCTATTTAATCTCTTCCGGGGCAGGAGGAAGATATACCACCGAGCCGTGGCTGATGAAGAAAACTGTCGTGGGCTGTCCAAGTTGGCGGCCTATTACCAGAGGTCTCCGTTAAGAAACCGGTGGACTAAAATGTCCCCGAAAACCTTCCTTCATCTGGAGCTTTCATGAAACTGTGGCGAGTTGTACAAGAACAGCAGCGGTTGGAACGAAAATCATTTGAGAAAATTACGGTAACGAAACTTTGTGTTTTGCCAGAGGGAGTAATTGTGGTAGGATAGCACCACCATTTTTAAGTGGATGCTCTTCACTAGAAGGCGAATAAACGGCGAGGTTTTTTACTTGCGACCTTACAGTCGAATGTGGCAAGGTCGACTGCCTGACACAAGATACCGTACTACGCACAATGACGCAACATTCGTCCTTCGATTCAGTTCTTAATGGTGAACACATCTAAAGAAATGGATTGGTGAATACTTGGCGTTTTGGCTTTACACACATTAGTCTGACGTTACTTTACATCAGATTCCAATTCCACGGTTCCTTCACGAAATGGGATTAGTACATTGTTAATTTAGAAGTAGCCAGCAAATAACTCTGACTTCATCCCCGATGAATTCCTAATTTGCTGGGATTTGGATTGATTTGACGAAAGGAATCAAAGCTGGCCAAAATAATTACATAGATAAAGACAGTCTGGTTGGGTTGAACGACGGTGAAGAATCTATGCCAAATACAGAAGGTTGCGAAATGTGCTCAAACTTGGTTTTGCTAAAGGAGAATTATCGATCCCGATTCCTGGATTTCTAAAATTTGATTTACTCTTATTATTATTACTGATTATTATTTGCGCTAAATTCTCTACATGACCATCAGGTTTGACTGTATTTATCTAAGGTGTGATAGACCAAAGTGCCACTGTAATCTGGTGTTGAAAAGGTGTAGGAGTTTCTAGGAGTATATCACCTCAGCTAGAATATGACTTGGTGGAACTATTTGACTGCGTTAGGAAAAATATCACTGGCAGAGACGCACCTTTTTGTGACAAACCTTCTGGAGAATACGCGTCACAGATGTTTTTAATATCCTTTTCGGTCGGAGCTTGTCCCAGGAGCTGCAGTATTTTGCAAATCCGTTTGAGTGGAACCCCTCTCGTTCCGGGTGTCACGTTGGAATCATACAATTCTAGAAGAAAGCATATTGTATGATGACGATCTCAGTCTATCAATGTCGTGGAAACATGTCTTTTCAAATGAGTATCGGAATGTGGAACTGGTTTCAAAGTGAATCGGAATGCGAAAGCGCTTTCGGTTAGTGGTCAAAACGCCGGACAATATTCTTACTCTTAAGGCTGAACGGTCTGTATCAACAGATAAAGGGAAAGCGAAAAAAGTGTCGGGGGAAACCAGTATGCTGCCTGAAAAAAACACAACGTAGACATCCTGGACAGTTTGCACACCACATGCATAAACATCAGTATTTACAGGGAAAAGCACCCCCAACTCCTTCAGAATACCTAAACTAAGCGGGGAAATGTCCAGGGCAGCCGTCTGGTGCACGGCAACTACAATATCCGAATGATGTGCTGCGGCTGAGATGCTGCTTTGGCTCCCATAGTTGAACAGCAGTGACAAAAAATTCACAAATGAATTGGTTCAGTTTCGTGGGGTCTAACGTCTGAGACAACTTGAGATCAGCAATGATGTAGAATGTCTAATTCAGCAGCTGGAGTTTCTAAAAGCACTGATATTCAGGATTACGTCTGGTACACTTCGAAGTTTTGCCGGATTCAAGGGTGGAGTATCAAGCGGAAGAAGGTAGAGGTAGCGTCTTATTTAAAGGCAGATTTCTTTGCAGTAAAATCTTCATAAACATAACAAACACTGCAGAGACCACTGATACGGGTAAAGAGGCCTATTCTGAGTGTCAACTCTTCTTCGAGGATCTCCCAGTAAGTTGGAAAACCCTGATGTGGACCGTACTAAAAATGTCCTCTTTTATGAAGGCATCGCACTTACCAACTGTTTACATAATGAGCTGCTTCGTGAATTTACCGATTTTCAAGACAATAATATAGGAGGTGTCTATCGAAACCATCGAAACTGTTGTTGGTGGGATGGTGAAGGTCTTCTTCGGAGCGTAACATCGCTTCATAAGTGGTATCGCTTGGGACAATTTGAACTGTATTCATCTGAGTCCATAGGACTTATCGCAAGAATGTATGCTTTAACTACGCTGTAAAGTAGTTGAGATAGGTAACTGACATAATCCCGCGGTTCACATAATATCCCGAACAAAACGACTTCTAGATGCCTGATTCTCTGAATAAGCAGAAGTACGTTCATTCGTGGCCGGAATAATTATACAGGGATTATTTTGCGACATGGTGAACACACGCTGCAGGAACAACGGACTGAATCATGCTTTCATTTACATTCACTTTTGTGCAACTGCATTAAGAGTAGAAGTTGATTACTTCGTGGTTTTTCATAGTAGACAAGCAGAAAACATACACGCGTGAACAAACCAGTCGTTCACGCGCCCTCGTTTTCAAAACTGTCACGTGGCCCGGGGATGCTTAGACTTTTTCACGTGGTGCAGATGTGATCATCTTTCTGACTTAAAAGTGCTGCTCACCACATATCATTAAAGTTTGTTCCTAAGTATTGACCTACAGACGTCATTGTGCTAGAAAACCTATAACTGCGTCAAAACAGCGAATGTTAAGAAACAGGGTGATTGTAAGCCGAAAATTAATCGCATCAGGTTATTGAATCGTCCAAGCTACCTGGAAACACCCAGAAACTACCAGACAAGAGCAATATACTACAAGAGCAAAATACTGCAAAATTTGTAAGTGTATGCGTTGAAGCAACTAACACCGAAACGCAACAAACCTGTAAGACAAACCGCGACTACCGTCCCACTGAGGACCTCTTCTCAATACATACTCTGGGCATTTCATCTTTAGAAATATTCACAGCTTTATTGAATTTCCTGAATTTGTGCAAGGCTTGCAGTACATTTTGTTGCCTCGATGTACTTTACTAGTCTCAGTGACAACACTAATTGCCCGCATGTGCGGATTAGTCTTCAGAACCCTGAATACCGTTCAATGTACTCACCAGGCCAGTCAGTCAGACTGGCAATGGAAAATTCGCGGCCTGACTGGCCAGCTGAGCGGAAAAATACAGCGTCTGTTCACTCCCCGTAAAGTATCGTAATTTTATCTATGTGATTTGTAAAGAAGGCTTAGTGTCATATCCTTTTCAGGCAGTAACCGCACTGGCAGCCCAGCCGAAAGGTCGGGTGTCATGATACCCTATGGATAGGAGTAATAATCCGGAAAAGGAATACATTTGACTAGTTCAGTTATACTTTCGCCTGGAAGGAAACGAGCCATACGTACCTACAATTTATACACCTAGTTAGATAGAGTAACCACGTAAACGATCTAGCATAGTTTGAGAATGCCAGGTAAGTGCAACAACCATTGACCGGACTGGAACTACACTTGGTGGGAATTATTTTCGAATGTGTGAAGCTTCATACTCGTACCACTCTCGTTTGACCAGTCCTCCTCCTGTCCTAGCGTAATTATTCTGGTGAGTCCATACCAAAGAGAGGAAGCACTTGACTTGAGTTTCGTTCGTATTAGAGCTCATCAGCAGTGAATACCCTGGGCCATGCCGGCGTTTGAATTCCGGATACCTGACATGAGAGGCGAGCGTGTTACACTACGCTAGGACAGCAGGACGACTGTTCAAACGAGAGTGATGTGAGTATGAACAATACATATCCCGCAACCCACACGACACATCAATGTGTGAAGCATAACTAACAGCAATGGAAGGGAAATCACAAACAATGTGCAGAATTTTTGTAAAGGAATTTGAATTAACACGCACAACAGTCAGTCACTGACATCCATGTCAAAACGTTGCAAATAAAAGTATCACCTACTTTTAATTTGGTCTGTGGAAAGGATGGAGTGTTCTTGGGGTTTCTCGGTTTCAGATTTTTCAGTTTGTACCAGCTGTTATCAGAAGATAAACGGAAAATATGAGCAGAATGCTCAACAAGGTTGGACAACCGGATTAACAATAGGACTGATAGGTGGTCATTTTTGGTTGCGCAGTGTAGTTCGGTATGGATATCTGTTAAAACATGCAAATAAGCAAGAATACGGCACGACGTTTCGGTATGTACAAAATCGCACGCTTGAAGCCTGCATGCGCAAAAGCGCAATGAAAAACGTTTGTTCAGCTATCTTGAAAGCACCACGCAGAATGTATAACATTTACGCGTTTTTAGACCGTTGTTAACACCAAATTAGTTAGCGAGTAACTGTATTTCGCCAGCTGCGTAGACTGCGGTGTTCAAGCAGGACATAAAGTTGACTGAATGGAAATTCGGAGACTGCGCCTAAGTGGTGCGCTCCAAGAAGGGCGAAACCGTCAGTGGGCCGTCTAGTAGTTTTCAGCAAATTTAAGGAACAGCTGCAAACATAGCTGGCTAGCCATGGAAAATAAATGCCAACCTTCGTTGAAAGTAGCCAAGACTCACTCATTTGCATATTAATTTGGCTTTCACGAGAGACTCAATTGAATATCTCTGTTGTGGTATCCTTCAGCCGAATGTGCCGCACAAAGGCCACCTCATGTTTCAGTGGGCACGATATTCGAGATATGACAGTACATTTTCATAAAGGAAACTACTCACAAGTTTTGTGAAAATCCTTCGACAGCCCCTTTTTGGGGTTCATCGGTAATCAAGACTCACGTTTTGCAACCAGATTTTGACGAAATGTTAATTCGTCTCCATCGAGTGAAGACTATCCCTGTTATAAGAAATGATGACACAACACAGATATCACGATTCTGACTGTTACCAGCTAGTAAATAGGTTTTTATACGAGGACCCAAACCATAAAGTGGAATCGTAATCCAAGCAAATGAATAAGGCAGTAGAGAATGTTTGAAACACTATCCAATGAGATGGCATATGAGTAAATACTTTTGAAGAAATATGGAAGGAGGTGGACGAGTTCCTACCCAAATTGTCCTCGATGAATTCTAAACATTTCTAATGAGATGAACGACAAAAAATTGACTTCTACAGCAATAGACCAGTGCGCTGTTGGTCAGTTCTCGTTCGCCAAAAGTTGAAGAGTCCGGGAAAAACACCTATATGCAAACTAATTCAGTTTTGACTGGAGACTCAGCTGAAACTCTCGTTGATGATAAGTGTGCATCACAAAAACCGTCATGTTTCAGCTGGAACGATCTTTTGTAAATCGCAGTATACTTGCCTGATGGGACATTCTATTCGTATTATTATATCACTTGAAGAATATTCGAAACGAAGAACTCAGATGGAGTTCAGTTGAGCCTATCTCTGAAACCGAACTGGTGTGCAAATGAGAGTATTTGACCGATTTCGTACACTTTAGGTTCAAGAAGAACAGAAGATGAAGACTCTGGGACTGCACCTTCCTGGTGAGCCCTAAGGAGGACAAAAACAGTTGTGGGCTGTCGAAGAGTTTCCAGCAATCTTATATTGATGTTCCTCGGAGAAAGTCCCCTTGTTTAGAGAGAAGTGTATCCGTCTGTTATAATGATGTGTGTCGTATTCTTTTGGGTCACATCAAGCCGCTCTTCATTGATCTGTGATGCTTGTTCAATGAAAGAGCTATCAGGAGTACACAGGGTTATAGGACTGATACACCCACCCATGTAAAACACAAAACAGAGACAGCTTTTATGTTAGCCTAGATTCATCCAGTTAGAAAAGATGTCACTGGAAGTCGAGAGGGAATAATCAAGGCAGTCGAATCGTTTTTAACAATTATAAATACCGCTTCAGAAGGTATCGGGTAAAGGAAACAAGGGAGAGAGATCTATACCGGATCGTCCAAGAAATTACGAAGTCGCTTGGCGAAAGCAGTGAAAGGTATTAACTATGGTGCATTTCCACCACCACAAATGGTTCATAGGAACAAGGTAAGAGTTAAATCCCCACTCAGTATACCCTGGGCATGCTTATTCACCGTCACCAAAAACTGCCTTTCTCTCGATGCTTATGTATTGAGCACTTAAACATGTATTGGGCACTTGTAAAACAGTAACTTTATGTGGCAAATGAGATATAGCAGATTGGCATTGCTCCGTATCCAAGCAACCAGTGAAAAACATCGCTGCTTTACCAACTGAATCTTAGATGGTGAGCAGAAAATATATTGATCGACTAAGGTGGTCAGATATTTGGATTCCCGTGGATTCGCAATGATGCTGGAAACAAAACAATGGTAACCGTAGTATTCTGTCCCAACGTTTTACGTATGTGAGACAAAGTGCTGTACTAGTCGTCGCCTTGAAGTGGGTAGATATGGTATTGAAGCAAGACATTTACATCGTCGCCTTAATCAACAAGGCGAAAAATTTCCCTATGGCTGGAGCTGGGATAACGCCCCAGTAATGGTAATGACAACACTTATTGAACAGCTAAGCCCTGATGACATAATTTGTTCGCATATTGAGGAAAACGGAACGCCAGTTCAAGGATTCAAGGAGGCACGGATGCATTGACGGAATGGCAATGGAAAATGATAGAATAAATAAAAAGTTTTCTCACCATTAGATAAAAAATAGAACATCGTCAAATTTATCCGCCCTTCCACATCTAACTGAGTTCACTTACGACCGCAAAAATTTATGGCAAAGTAAACTAGAACAGATGGTATGAAACATAATGTATTTTTGCATAATTTAGTAGGAAATTCCAAGCTATTTCACGAAGAATTCAAGAAATCCACCATCGCTGAACTCTTTGTCGTGACTTTAGTTGAAAGCGGTTCTAAACCCGTCATTTATGGTGAAAATTCACCAGCTTTTGCTATGCTTGGGAAAGACCACCGGTCCCGCTGACTACCGCTATGGTTGTTTGGCCGCAGGAAGTCTCTCGTTCATGATCAGGTGAGCGTTGCTCGGATCCAGATCAAGCTTGCCAAATGAACCAATGACCAAACACATTACAAAGATGGATTTACTGTAACTACTGCTTTTATGGTCACTGAGATATGGGCTATGCTCCGAATGCACCGTCTCTATTTGAGGATATTTGTACAGAAACTTCATGTCTGTGAATGGCATTCTGTGCATAAATGACCAGAATACTTCTTGAGTATCCTCTACCTCATGGACGGAGATCTTCGTTCTCAGTGCATGAGTGTAGATTTGTAGTTGAAAAGGAACCGTCTTCGACGATTACTTCCCCCCCCCCCATCTTTCGTGTTTGGGACGGACTTTTCGCTAGGGCTAAAATAGTTATGACGTTTGAATAAAATCCACGGAGCCCAAGGTGAACACAATGGATCCATACATCAAAGCAGTCTGAATCACGCACCGTGTATCCTTTAGATGACCAAAGATGCCGATTAGCCTACATTCAACTACCAGTGGCGACATAAAAGTCTTGTTATTGAAGGCTTTTCGGAAATATGTGGCAAAAATCGCTTGGCGTTTTTAGTCTTCCCGAATTTCAATCCGTTACGTACACATGAGTCCGAATAGCCCAATGCATCGAATCATAAAATTTGTCCCATCAAGGTCAATGGAGTAGTAATACAATATTTCTGTTCACAGAATGGAGACATCGGAAGCGCAGTGTCGACAAGCGTGCCATCCGGTGGTTTAGTAGGGCAAAGGGAAGTTTCGGGAACTATATATCTTTCTGTCTGGGATACTTCAGCTTTGATATTATTTCTGTAAAACTACTCTGAAGCGACCAATCTCGGTCGATCGCGTTCTTCGCAGAATGTGCGTTGGCCTAGCTGGATGCAAGATATACGGACCACCAGAATTGTACCATTTTAGAAATGTGTTCATTCATTTGTTTTATTGAATTCAGTTCCATGTATTCTGCATATTACCAACATTGATGAAGAAGCCGCTTTTGGACCGTCTCTTCAGTGTTTTTCGTCGAGGAATTTCTGAAGGCACTTACAACTCCCATACCTGTGGCAAATAATCTTATCCTTAGTACATTGCAATTCAATACACGGGCCTCAGTACACGGGCCTCTCACTTCCAGTGGACAATGATGCTCAGTTTATTTATCTATCAAGATTTCTCAAAAATACACGCCTGAAACATAATACAAATAGCGGAATCTTCTATGTATTTAAGTGCGCGTTATTTCTAATACCCTGTTTGTCATGGTAACAGGTGACAAGACTTACCAATGCGTCCGTAGCCAACGTTTCTGAGGTCATCAAGATAACGTGTCACAATGCCCACGCGAGCGCAGCCAGTCGTGAATGTGCGCAGAAAGCATTTCCATATATTCAACTGATGGTGTTAGACAAACAGCTCAGCGCTTTCCTGTCATTGGCTGAGGGTAGCACACGTGACACTGTTCACGCCTGACTCCGATCCGTTCGCGTCAACTAAAGCCAGCTGTACGCCGGCGGATAAATGAATTCTGCTAAAAGTCTAGTCTGGTGACTATATTCACACAGAAAAGCATCAGGACAACTTGTGATGATGCACTCGGAGTGTTCAAATCCATTCTGATTCCGACCAATGCCATCCCATTTGATGACCACACAAACCGTCATTCGTTCGGTTCGATATGCTCATCTAAGCCAGAATTTATGCACCTTCGTTCGAGGACAGTTATGAGACACGTGAGAAATGCGAATGTGTATTAGATTTGCTTCACTTTAATTGTTTAGGAGATACTTGAGGGAATGGGGGGTGGGAAGGCCGCACACCAACTGCTTACAGCCTGTTCCTTAACTTCACCATTAAGAACATGCTCAATAGACTTTGATACTCCATATCTGATGACAGAAACAAATTCTCAATCATATCGAAACAAGACTTCCTATATGAGGTGTTTATTGTTCAGGTCCTAGTACTGTCCTAGTACAATGCACTTTCAAACACCCCTGTTGAGAAGGAAATATCGGTGGTCATGAATTACTCTCAGTTCCAGTCCCCATTGAGGACCTGCCAGGAAGCAAGTTTTGGCTTCAAAAATGGCTCAGTGGCTCCACAGTAGAAGTGCGCTGGACTAGTGACAGTCTTACTGGTTGATTATCTCATCAGTGAGTTGTTTTGACTGTATCGGGGGTGAGATGCTCAGCGGTTAGAATGCGAATTTACTGACCGCAAGGTCCGTGGTTCGAACCCGACCTCTGCCTCTCGACTTCCCCTGTCTAGGCTTGGGCATCCTGGCGGTATCCTAGCCCTCGTGCTTCATTCTGGTGACACGGTAGCTAGGCACCGAAAGGGTGTTGAACGATTATCCTTATTATTATTCGTAAAGGCTCGGCCGGTTATTGGGATACGCGCGCTACGGTCTTCGTTGGACCACATCAAAAGGATAATGGAGGATGAGGGTAGGCAATATGGACCGAGTTCCTGACAAGCTCAACATTTTCGGTGCGGAATGAAAAAAATTGCAGTGAATCGCCTCGTTTTGCCGTCTTCAGTCCGGGAAAAAATGCATTCTGACTGCACTTGTTTGCCTTAGTCAGGACTACATACGATTGTTGAATAGTTGATACTTATACAGGGGATGGAGTGAAATAGATCGCACAAAAAAGACTGTTTGAGACACGTGCTATCTCCAAACTTTCCCACAAGGCGCTCCGATATCGTCGCAAGTATCTCTTCTACGGGGAAATGTTCACTTCGTTTTTTTCTATCCTGGTTGGATCTCAGTGAAAAAAATCGTTCAGATGCAACACACTTTCGGTGCCTAGCTGACATGCCATCCAAAGGAAGCACGAGGACTGAGACACTGCCAGGTTTCCCAAGCGTAGACAGTGAAAGTCGAGAGGCAGAGGTCGGGTTCGAACCACGAACCTTGCGGTCAGTAAATTCGTGCTGTAACCACATAAGCCATCTCGCCCCGGATCTTAGTGACACAAGGTGAGGAAGGTGGTTAATTAAGAACCACAAACGTAGACGGAAAACTGGGAATATATGACGCGTTGAAGTCTCAAGAGACGCGAATGGACACAAGATCGACATTGTCCTTGGGATCGTACCATGTCAACTGTCTAGCCACTGATGGGATGGAGCCTTGGTGAACCAATTTTAAACTAGCATGTGTCAACAAACTCGAGTTCATTCCGACCTTTTTCACCTGCTTCATCAGCGTCTACCCCATAAATTCGCTCTAAATAGAAAACTCCCACTTAACGGTGTCTATTAATTGATCCATTTTCTAGTTAATTTGACTGCTCACTATGATGACCTCGCTTCTCACCCCTTCGTGTAAAGCGCTCATTGGTGGACATTCCATGAGGACTTTCAGTGTACATTGAATTGCTTTATCATTTACAGGTCAAGGTTGTGAATTTGTATGCTTGAAAATCCACCTTAGAGTGAGTGGAGCTTCACGTTACTTCACTTCTGTAGAAACCCTTTGATTTTTAAGGAGGAAATCTTCAGTTGCTGTTCTTCGAAATGTATCCTAAATGAACTACAGTCCAGAAAAAGCTTAACTTATACCTTGTTTGAACTCAGTGGGGTTTGGTGTTACCAGCGCCGAACTATAAGACGGCAGCTTGGGACGCAACCGAGACGTACATGAACTTCGTGCACAGCGTCTGGAACTGCACGTGGTCTTTTTCGCTGACTGACCTGAACGGAAATCTCCATCACCGTATTACTTCCAGATGATACTGCAGCTCGCCCGTTTAGTAACGCTAACTTCGCATTAGCGGGGGGGGGGCGACTTTTGCTGAACGACCTGCTTTATTGTAGTTTATAATAAGTTACTCAAAGGACATGGTCAAGCACGGCTGGATTAACTGGTGCACGGTCAACGACTGTCCATAATTGGCAAATTTCGGAATTTGTGGGCCGAGGAAGATGTAGATTTTATTGATCATCTAGTCCTATTCGCTGTCTTATAGCCACTTAAACTTGGTGGGCGTTTCCGGATTCAAGCAGACCAACTAACTCAACCAGCGGTGAGATCGTACTTCCAGGGCTAGAACATTCGCAAATATGAATAAGTCGGTTTGACCGAAGTAGATAAAAATTTAGGTGTTTCCTCCACTTTACCTTTGTTTGGTCCCGGGAAGTGTACACATGGCAGTGAAAACGAGTCCTAGCACTTCTCTAGGATGTCGACCTTATCCCCCTTGGGTCTCCGCGTTTAATCATAACCCACCGTGGAGTTTGAACTCGGCTCATTAGGTGCTAATTGGTGGGTGACTTGTTATGACCATTTAAACGGAGAATCAGATAATGACAGACATCTTGGGCCAGCAGAATAGAGGCCCACTCCTGCGAGGTTGGGTGAAGTTAACTACTCATTTTACAATGCGAATTTCTTGAGGCATAAGGCAGGTATACCATATCCAACTTGACCTATTCCAACCATCACGTGGTGATTCTCGTCAGCCCAATATCCACTACAGGGTTTATGAGAGGGGTTCGGTGTACTACGGTACCTTTGGATGGCATAATAGGCCGACTGCAAATTGCAAATGCCAATACGCCCCCACGCCTACCTCTGCGTAGATAACAGCTCAGTGAAAAGTGAGTATGAAAAGCCTCGAGATTCGGGCCGAGCGTGACTATCCTGTTTGTACGCCAAAAAAAGATACATTATGTTCCGAACACATCTGAAATATTTAGAAAGTAATTTTACATTTGGATTACGGAAAATGGCGAGTTGCCAAGTTCAATGCATCAAAAGAGTAAATACCGGACCTTGGTGGGTTAGCATTTACTCAATAGACCAAGTTTCCTCGCATGCAGTAGGTATTTGGACATGAAGCGTGAGAAACTTAGAGATGATGGTGGGTATACAACCAGACTGTGCTAGCAAAATGTACATATTATTACTGGATCATGATGACGGTGCCTGAAAAGACTCGATCAGTATTGCAGTAAAACAAGTTGAGAATGTCTGATCGACACACGGTTCGAAAAAATAAACAAGCAATAATGGAAAGCGTAACACTTAAGGCTCACCAGTTACCGAAGCGCATCCGTCAACCTTATGTTCTACTTGAACCCAAATTGGACTGTTTTCGAGAAATACGGAAACTCGGGGACTGCGCCTACCTGATGAGCCCCAAGAAGAGCGAAACCGGTCGTGGGCTGTCGAAGAATTTTCAGCAACCTTATGAGTAGTGCATTACGTGAATAACTGTTCTTCAGGCTGTCAAATGTGGAAACCCGACGTTTCAACTTTTCATTCCAACGCATAGTTAAACCCGTTACAGTGGATGACCGGATTCACTTAAAAACGTGGCATTCGTTTGTCTGTCACCGTGGGATATGTCATCCAAATGACGCCTGAATATTATCTGTGTTCCGTGTATAAATCCTCGGGGAGGTTAGGAAAGCCGATAGCTACTGGACCCAGGTATAAAATGCCCATGACGAAAACACAATTGTCCCAAAGGATGTCCCCCCATTCCAAAAAATGACATGAAGACAATGAAATACAATATATAAAATTGATTAAAATGGAACGTCAAACTTAAAATAACGCATATGATCTGTATGAACGACCAGAGTGGAAGATGATGGCGTCAACCGCAGCTGTTTGCGAGATCTGTGTAGGAATCCATGCAGTGGGAGATAATAGGGGATCCTGCACGTTGAACAGACGGTGCTGAAAGTCAAATATAGAAGGACGAACTTTGTTTTCAGCTCATGCTTTTACGTATGTTCAATAGGAAAAGAAACACAGTGGCTGTTCGAGAAAAAGCAGTGTAGACTGACGCTGTTTTTAAGTAGGAAAAAATAATTTTCGGCTTCTCGGTATAAATTATATAAGTTACATAAACAACATCAAAAAGACACAAAAACTCGCCAGTCAAGCGGCAGAGAACTCTACTGCACTAATGCATACATGGTACTTTTGAGAATTACAACTTCTAGAGGTAGTATGAATGAAGGTCAAATATACCAAAGATGGGCCAGTGGGTACTCCTAACTAAAGGATTGTAAGCTCAAAACATCATGCTGAATCCGAGAATAGAGTAGTTTGGCTATTTCCAGCAATGGAATCCCGGTATGAGTTGGCATTGACTTCGGAGATGAAGGACTTGTTCAGAAGGCATAGATCTAGCAAATACTCGTCAACGAAGTATCAAATTAGCAGCTTCGTGAGAATTCAGTCCACTGAACTAGACACGGCAGTATGACACGTGGGGACATACTAGGAAGTACATTCTCCGTCCACCAGAGGACCGTTGTAAGCAGCATGGAACGCACATTCACATTGATCCTCCTAAAGCTTGTCACAACTCGGTTTGTTAGCGTGGAAAGCGTTGTGAAGAGCAGTTAGTTCCAGGCTAAACTCGTCTCGGATATCACTGAAATGATTGGGCTACTGTCCCGGCTCCAGTGCCTAGCCCAGGAAAAGACTCGCGGACAAGGAAAACAACAGCTTTGCTGCGAACATGCGGGTGTGTGCTAAAAGTACAACGGTCTCGCGCTATATAAAGAACAAGCACTGTCTGACCTTGATCCAAGGCTGTCTCGCACACTGACTTTGATCCAAGGCTGCTTGAGCGGCGTTTAGCGGAGTTGAGGGTCTCAGGAAGTTTCGGGTATTCTGGGAGAATCTTCAGGAATATGACCCTCCTAACAAGTATGGTGTATAACACGGAAACTCCTGAAGTCAAAACACAGCGTAGTGGAATGAGATGTTCTAATCCGACGTTTCAGTTGCCGTAGGTAACCTTTTTCAAGTTTTTTTTAATGAACTGATTGTAGAAATTCTTGAGAAAGGTTGCCCACGGCAACCAAAAGGCCAGATTATAACATCTTATCCCACTACGTTGTGTTGTTTTGGCTTTAAAAGTTCCCAAACAGTTGATTTGTCCCATAGAAAATCAACGACCAAAATGACCGAACACATGAACCGTACGAATTACCTTTACTGAATACTGCCGCGCGTCAGCATGACTCATGCGTGTACAGCAAACACATACCTCTTGCCTAAGCCAAGCGTCCAGACAATAGTTTGAGACGAATCTGTCAGCCAGTGGCGGCGGAAACAACGCAGCTCATGTATGGTGACATTCAGTTCAACATGCTTGACATTAATGTTTCTTCAAATGAAAGCCAGGCAAACTGCATGCTCTTGCCATGCTGTTTTTCACACAAGACCGAAGTTACACGGGATTTTTTAACGCAACTCTTACAAATAGTTAGTTGAATGGCATTATTAATTTTCACTGAAAACGCTAGGGTTCACTCTACCCTTGTGTACAACGACTCCCCGCTTAAAGAACTGCATTACAGTTTGACTATTCTGCAATCCAGAGAACTAGATCATACCGAAACCTTGCATGTTCTCGGTGATTGGATTCGTTTAAAAATCATGGCCAGTTGATAGGCGGCAAAATTGCCACGAAATTACAACACTCCGTTAGTATTGTATCATCATATGCATCCAGATTATCAGTCGCTATCGGACCCAACTGAAAGTGGACGGTTAGACAGGTAAATTAAATCTATAATTAGCGAAACACACTCATTTGTAAACAAATTTGGTTTTGCGAGAGACTCACCTGGAACCCAGCTGAATGTCTCGTTTGTGATGTTTCTATGTTTGCAAATGAGTGTATTTCACTAATTTCGTGCAATTTGGTTTTAAGTAGAACATAAGGTTGACGGAAACTAGGGGACTACGCCTAACTGATGAGCCCTAAAAGGGCGCAACCGGTCATGGGCTGTCGAAGTATTTTCAGCAACCTCATGAGTAGTGAATTACGTCTATAACCTATCATTAGTTATATTCCTCGGTTTACCACAGACGACTCAACGGTGCTGATTTTGAACAGAGATAACGTTACTTTGTGTATTCGCACCATCAACCTGACCTGAGTATATTCGGCGCGTTGGACAGGTCGATGCTGTCGAGGAAACTACCTAGTTTTCAAGTAGTATCGTGACTCAGCTGTTCAAGTAACCTATTTGAGATGCCAATGAGTTCAAATTGACGGCAAAGCCATATTGATCGACCTTACTAATCAACGATGCTTTTGCATATCACGCTCTAGCAAAAATCGCACAGAGTTATGTGACCGTCCCTGCACGTTCCAAGATTTAGATCGATAACCTCGATAAGCTGGAAAAAGTGGATGATCTGCCACGGAAGGATGCTGAACATTGAGTAGTGTATAGATAACCATCAGAAAGAAGTGAACAAATGTCTGTCTCTAACATGACAGCAACAACGGCAAGTCTATCTCACGTTCCAAAATAACTGGTCAAATGGCAACCTGTGGACATAAAGTTGATAAAGGAAAGCTATCGAAATTATGGGATGTGTTAAACGCCGCAAAACGCGCCGGCTTATCTGCCATTTTCTGCAGCTTTCAACTTTGGACATGCGAATATCGAACTTGGCGCAACTGTCCACTGAATTGGGGACCGATTCTAGTTCATACAAACATAACTCAGAAATCATTGTGCTACGTTCTGAGGTGCTGTAAAACATCAATTAACTGGTTCGCTCGATTAGCGTTCCAACAACAAGATGATGCAAAATAGAAAGACTGTAATATCGGATATATGGAGAAACTCTGGAGCAGAAGCTGATTACAACTGTATAAAGTGTCCTTCAGTGAACCACACTGGGTCATGGTCCTTCTCATTCTCTCAGTTCGTAACAGGTTTCCTAATTTATGTGCCCGCGAAGCACAAATGAACGTTTACAAGATGTGCTAGGTGACACATATTCAAAGTGTAAACGTTTTGAGTTGACTTGAAGCGGAGAAAATGGCAAAAACGAAAACGCTCAATAGCATCTCATACACGGCACGCAGTTATTCCGTGTTCCAGTTGTCAACTGAAGAGATGAAAGGTGGTGTGGTCACCAAGGTCAGGTAACGGCAAACG
Organism: Clonorchis sinensis; assembly: GCA_003604175.2. Taxonomy (NCBI): domain Eukaryota; kingdom Metazoa; phylum Platyhelminthes; class Trematoda; order Opisthorchiida; family Opisthorchiidae; genus Clonorchis; species Clonorchis sinensis. Next base: position 169,301,445 of record CM030369.1, read on the forward strand.
ATGAGTACCAACAGGAGAAAGAAGGGAGTACAAAGACTGTGGGGTATAGAAACACTTTTATCACGTAACGCACGCTCACCGGAACAGGTTCATGGCCCAACACCTTTAGGCCAACGTGTTTGACTGGAGGACGGTAGAGTTTGGGCAGCTGTTTGGGGTAATGAGGCAAGAGGATTTTGTTGCTGTTGCCTTTGGAGCTGTTGAAGGTCAGCAACTTCTCGTGAACTTGCAGTGTTAGGAGGGATCTTGTTTTTGGATCGCGCTTGAACGCATACGTTGATGTGCGACGCCCAATGTTTGGACTGGCAAACGTTATTGCAATAGCACGTATTCCAACAGCAGTAATAGTAGGCCAAGCGACCGCAGTAGGCACACTAGAGATATAAACGGATGGACAGGAGTTCACGTACAGCAAGCAGAAGAAAAACCTGTACAGGCATAGTCACCCACATGGTTAAGCTATCGTTTTTCACTCCTGGATGACGCTCACACAATGCGTCAAGTCTACCGAAAAGTTTTTCTTTTCCGGTTGATTCTTAGTGTTTGATTTTAATTGCTGTCATGTTCAAGTGGGAGGACGAGCCACCAACAATGCTAAGGTCATCCTCCGCGGTTCTTGGCCATAAAAAGTTCGCGTGCTGAAGACCGTAAAGAATGCTCAGCAACAGAACACTCACCCATTGTTTTCGTTTCACTGCATCAACAATCCGAATTACATCTTGCTCCCAAATTTTACTAGCTGCCTCCAAAATAGCTGAAATCTCAAAATTCCACACGCGTCGAAGCTCCGTGATGCGATTCCGCATTTCTAGGGCCATCTCAGCACGAGTGAAAGCCAACAGCAAATTGAGACGTTGATTTTCTCTATCTAGTCGATGTATTTCACTCTCCATCATCACTGCTTGAAAGCCGGTAAGTGCGGGAGGTGTCGTCCCATGGGATTCTTCTTGTTCGACTGGGCCTACAGGCTGCTTCGCTTCTCGTCCCACACCACGCTCAGTGACATCATCCTGTAAAGTCTGGATCTGCTTTTCGGTAGTAACAGGGCTGAGAATCGGAGGTTCATTAGACTGTTGCCCGGTGGTTGCTGGGATTGGAGAGATGGAAGGCAAGTAAAACCCACAAACGAGGTGGTAAACAGCCAAAGACTCAAAATCATCTATTCATCTGACTTAGGTATGACACTCATCCTAACGTTCATGTTTATAACTTTTAAACATCAGGTTGATCATGTAATCATTCCACTCTGCTTAGGAACAAGGCAAATTTCAGTCACCAGACGTGTTTTGTCTTGACTAGACTGACACATCAAGAGAGCATTCAATTTCCACAGAGGTCCCCGAAGGTTCTTCTCCTGGCTACAAGCACTAAGAAGGAAAAGTATTATCACATCTGATATTGTTGCGTCACAAATGACCTGGAGAAGCTGATATCTAAAAGCTTCCATTTTGGTAGCGTGATAGTTAATTTGATTCCGAAAGAGGATGGAGGACCTTTGTAGAAAGCATGAGCGTTGGTACATGCGTAACTCCAGTAGGTATATTGCGACTCAGTTACGAGATTCACTGAATAAAAAATGAACCCAATCTGCAATACGTACTTGGTTTAGTCCAAGCGAGAGATAAGCAGTCTCGTTCGATACTGCATGTCATCGGCAGTAAAGTCTAGTCGAAACCGAAAACCACCGAAAACCTCGATTTTATGCGTACTGGTCCCGTTCAAGAGCGCATTTTTGAAGAATGTATACAATATAGAAGCGTGTCTACTTTTTGCACCATAAGAACTGCGTGTAATTTTGTTTTGTCTCCACGATGTTCGCCCCTGGTAGAAGCAGTACAATCTTCAGTTTTCTTGTTGAACAGCTTCGTTTCGAAGGAGTGAGAAATTAGTTCACATAAAAAAACAGCGGTAGACGTTTAATTGAAACTTCATTGTAAAACTGATATCCGAATGTAATTAGAACCCCCATACTCATGAATGTGATCCGCATTATGCTGAATGTCATTGCTACCGTTGGCACAATCTTATATACGATCACACCACGAGCTTTACAAAGTGAAGTAGCCGTACTCTTCAGAGTTTCGCTTATTACACGAAATCTCCGATTTGCTGATTCCTTTTCAAACGATTTCATCTATGGCGGGATGCTGTGTACTTATACCCATTCGCTGTCTACCGAAATCCAACACGTCGCGCGAAACTAATTCAGCCTGGACCTCATCAGACACGTAAGGTTCGGCAGTACGAACTATTGTTCTACAACCAAGAGGGAACAGTGGAATTTCACATTTATCTACATTAATTGTGATGCAGTGAAACAATCTTAATGAGCATGATATCGAAGCAGGTGTCTGTATCGATTTGAACAATCGATTCAGTACAAGTGAGCGAAGAACTCAACGCCAAACGTTCTATTGCACGTCGCGCATATTGTGAACAAATGTGCAAAAGTTGAGTGAAGCTGTGAAGCATTTTGACTATTCAAAATAGTATCACTCTGGAAGAGCAAAAATCACCCGTTTTCGTTCCATTTTGTGAGACACATCTGAGGTGTTGCACACATACAGACGCGTCCAATCTAAGCCTGTGGGTCTGTCATCGAAACGGCTTTTCAGCTCACTGAGATACACCCACACCAGACATTTGAGTAATGGATGACTTTAACTAGGAGAAAATCGATATCCCTTGAATTCCAGACTGTTTTAGTCCGATACCTATGAAGATACCGCATCAATCAGAGTAGGGCTTTGTTTTCTTCACAATCTGTCCACAAACTGTTCGTAGCAGACGTGGACAACAGGACGAAAAAATACAACTTGCAACTAAGTTTGAGCCGTTTGGTTGAACAGCTAGTGCTGTCAAACAGCAAAAACTAAGAATATCCAAGCAACATAGTGGAAACAGCTATTGTAAATTCGAAGATTTCCCTGGGTTACAAATCGACTGCATAGCGAGGCCCTCTATCGTGTTAGTGGAAAGACAGTGAGCAACCCTCAATTGAGAAAAAAGTAGGTACATTTACGAAACTTGACTGATTAAGATGTACTTACCAACTGTTGAACGAGTCATACGCCACTTCTCTTCCAAACTCTTTAGAGTTTCGTTGATCTGAGAACGGAATTTGTCGAACAATCGATGCACTTCGTCGCCATCAGACGCTGGGCTCGAAAGTCTGGAGTTAAAAAGGCGGGATGGAGGGAGAAGTTTGGTGCGGACGGAAACAGAAACTTGACTCTAAAGTACTGGGGAAAAGCCCTTGCGTTCACTGTGTCCATCTGGCTGAAACGTTATTGGACCGAAAACGTCTGTTCACTATACCTATAAGCTGAGTGCAGTGATGTGGAGTACTGGAGTCGACTAAACCTGATGAAATTACAATGCGGAATTGAAGAACCTTGGGCATTTTGTGTAACATAGTTCAGATATGTTTTTTACATGAATACGAATGCACTTGCTTTACCAAATCTAAAGTCGTTATGTTGTTAAATTCGCTGAGTGCAGTGCTCATAAAGTGTCGGAGATTTGAGAAACAATAAAAATAAGATACGCGTTAAACTTTAATGCCTCCCGAGGCGAAATATGAAGAGCATTGGCAACGATAACTGAGAGGTTGTTGGCAGTATCTCCTGCGCATTGGCATGATGTCGACCCAAGCAAGTAAGGTGGTCTTAGGCTGCAAATTTGTGGTATCCAGACGCACGGTGGGGCAATCACGCTACAGACAGGGAGAAAAAACCAACCAGGTTACTTTGGAAGGATAACTGAATCAACTCAGTCACCATCTCGGATGTTGTGTTGGCATCGCTACCACACACTGGACAAACATAAGGATAGCCGGTTCTCCAACTGCACGGATAATTTAGGCTATTCTCCCGAAGTTAGTTGAGATAAATGACGAGAAAGTTGCCCGAATGCTCCTTCAATGGGAACAGGAATATGGATGATGATGCTGGCGGCGGTGGTTTTGACGGTTCTGTAGTTCAGTTAGCGACCTACGCTTGAATATACCAGGTGTTTTCGTTAATGTGAAGCCACCGACTGTTCTCGGTACAAACGAGCCAACGGATTTGGCCAATGATGTGATGTATTTCTAGGGTTCAAGATATTTCTCTCTGTACTGACCACAGTCAATTTCCACTGGACTAATTTATAGGTAATCGTTCTGCAGTCATTTGTAGTTGTGAATGTTTTTGTGAACTCTGCCACGGTTACCATTTCAACAAACTTTTTTCCTTACACATTATTGGACACGCATGCCGTTTAAACAATGTGGACAACTGGTCAATGTTGCAGCGTTTACTGTTATTCGAAGGATACGCCACTGTTACTCAACCAAACAGGCACGCACTGTCACCTTGGAGTTGTAACTCTGTGAAGAGGTCATCTAAAGCAGCCGAACATAATTGGTCTGCTCTGGGAGGGTTGCTACTATGCAAATTTACTAAGTAGATGTGCTTGAAGGACCGGACCGGAAGTGGTTCGTTCCGAGGCGGCGGGTTCTCTATTGGAGCGTACCTTGTGCAGGCACTTAAAGCGTCTACAAGGGGAACAACCCGACGTGAAATGGAAAGAACGCAATTCCGAAGCCAAGAAGTTTAATAAACGGAAAGTTATCCCATGAAAATGATTGGTTACCCTGCATTATTGGGTTAACAGTTACTTACTGCGTGCGATCAAGTTGAAGATGTTAGTACTAAGGGCAGTAATATTTTCAAAAAAAAACTTAATCTCGCAGGACAAGAAACAGGTGCAGCGTTATGTAAAGCCACGTCATTGCGTTCTATTTCGTGTAGGAACCCTTTCAAAACACAAACATAACAGCAATGAACACCAGTGATGTCATTTGGAAGCCACACACAGTACTCACTCCGGTTTGCATTCCAACCAAAAAGGACTGTCGCAAAAGCAAGAAAAAAATAGCACAACCGTGCATCCCTAAGAAATTAGCAAACAATTGCTTAAGGGGTTTGTGCAGAGGCAGGAAGTCAACTCTGACTAACTTTACATGGACCTAAAACTGCCCACAGTGGAAGTCTGAAGTCAAAACGTGAGGTGAATGGGAAACATCTGCTGTTCCAACTGTTGGTGGAAAAAGCTTTGAAAAACGTTTACCAGAACGCTCTAAACGTCGGATTATGGCATCTTAGCCCACAATGTTGGTAAAAACCTTAAACCTTTTATACACGTTATTCGCCGGAAAATATACATCGGCTGCTCAAAAACTAGAATACACACGAAGGTGAGGTACATGTTCAGACGAAGCAATCTCTTGCTTCGTCTCTCATGGTGGCCACTGCATACTTCTCGACAGCGCCCTTAGGCAATGCCAAAGGGGATCCGTTACAAACGAACTTCACTTACATGATTTTGAGTCGTGTAGCTAAGTAATAGAAGAGAAACCTCATAGTAATCTGAATAAAGCACACAAAGGAAACATTTTGGTGCAGCTAAGAGACCGAAATTTGAGAGCGCACTTGCGTGCAAATAAGTTCAGCAGAGTATCGATCCGGGATGAATACAGTCGTCACAACCTAGATGTAAAACACAGTTGTAGGACATGATGAGCAGCTGGATAGTGTTTGAAGAGCTGGTTTTATTAACCACTTTCTCTAGTGCAATTGCTTTGACGATATTGTGACTGGTTGTGGCTACCAAAGTAAGCAACATGACAATGATTTTAAAAACTGGGTCGAAAAAGTGTGTTGGAACGTCCCCGTCTTCTTTGAAGCTTCAAGATGTCAAGATGTTATCCAATGCATCCCGCCACAAGTAAGCGTAAATAAGACCTTGCTGACAATCTACTATCGCCTATGACTGAGAATGTTTGTCTTCTAAGTAAACTACTTCGGAGCCGTCTCATCCAACCAACCCCATTTGTTCCCACCTCCTCCAAGTTCAAACTGCTTTTTTTAACGGAGTAGTGCGACGCCCATTTTGCAGTCTTAACCCAGATAGCGTCATCTATTCCCCTATATCCCATATGTAAAATCGGATGTTTCCCTCACTGGATTTGCTGTTTCCCCGTTATATTTCCAAGCCATTTTGAGAAACAGTACTGTCTTAAAATTGGGCTTCTGGAGGATGGTTCTACGCGTAAAGGATTTTGTTGATCAGATTTGTGGCCACAAAACACGATGATAATCTTTGCAAATTTTTCTTGGATATATCCTACTTTATCGTCGGCCACATTCATTTCTCTCCTACATACTCCAAGACCGAAGTTAGCCGATTCCCTACATGGTTCGATAGCCCTGACTCGTGTAATCTAATCCTACCTCATCCTCTAGCCAAATTTATCTCCTCGAGAGTTAAATTTTAGGATTGAAACTGGCTCGCTTTGTTTCTCATTGTGAAACGTCCTTGTTCCGTTAAGTTAATCCCGCTTTCGATTCATTTCACCCATTGCTTTCTTAGTTTTTCGTGTGCGTAGTGTTTGTATACACGATTTAAATGATTTGCCTGAAAACCCACCAGCAATGGTAGGTAAACAACACATCTTGTCTTGTCTTCCAACTCTTGATATCCACAACGATTCCGTGGACTGACAGTTCACTTCTCCAGACGTGATTTTTGCTTGGTATCAGAATCGAGAGCAGCGGACCCCCTGGATTCAATTGAAACAAGTGACGAAAGCACATGCTTTCACAAAACTGACCGAGTTCACTCAATGAAATACACAAAGCACCGATTGACATGGTGTTCCGAAACAGGATGAGAGTTCCAAAGCTTCAGCCAAAAGACAGCGTTTTTCGATATTTGACCTGGTGTGACAATCCCTGTAGATATAGGTTGTTTACTATTGTAACTGCAGTATATATATATATATATATATATATATAGAGAGAGAGAGAGGGCACCCTCAAGAACGGTATGGTCAGTAACTTTCGTTAGTTAGTCTGAAATTAGCCAAACGCTTGAAGAATTGTTGTAGTCCACAACAAAGTCAATATTCCTGACTCACGACTTCATCAGAATTTAACATTATAATCCTTATATTTATCTTTGGTGATGCTCTTTATTCACACCGTAACAAGTCCGTTGATAGCACAAGATGCAAAGTAATCGTGAATCACTGCAAACTAATTTTCAGGCGGCCCATTCCGTTGCCTTGTCCTTGTAAGACTGTGAAAGCCATTAAATCCACATCTTGAGTCAATCCCACCCTAAATTACGGCTCAACGGCCAATAGCAAATATAACTCGTAGACTGTGTGCCCTTCCTCCCCTTTACGGTATTCTACGATTTCTAATAAATAACAATAGCCACTCGACCATTAATTTCCCACCTGGCTATCCACCTCCACCTAAAAGGTTCGGTAAGAGGCATCCCCAGAAAGCCGTGCTATAGTAGTTAATCCGGCGGATGTGGAGAGATTATTGGATCGGGTCAGGGCCTTGACGTAAGAAAGCGGATGCTGCTGCCCACTGTTACGTCTGAGCACGCTGATAATTCTCTACGGGCCTCTGCGTACTTACCCTTTAGCTTGTCCCCTCAGGTTTACATCGGCTGAGCGGCTTTGAGGTAGCACTACACTCGGACACACATAAACCACAGTTTTATTACTGTGCGCAGCAGTCCAGTGGATCAACCAAAGCTGTCGGCTGATCCGTTTCCGATGCCAGTCAAATGACTTTTCTAAACGGGTGGATTACGAGCAAAATAAGCTGGCAATCAGACAAAGTAGAAAGCCCGATGAGCTTCCAAGGCACCTATTTTTGCCTTTTTGTCCCCAAGTGTGCGCGAATTTCGTTGAATCGCCTCTTCTACGTGGGCATAAAATATCAGCTTTCCATCAGAGGAACGAGTCGACCACCTGGGAGATGGTCGCGCGATGAACGTTTGTACTGTATGCATGAATACACGCTCAGGCCTGTCAAATATACCATTATTCATCAATTTATCATGAGATTCCCGATGTGATAATATTAAACCGACTGACGCTGACTTGAAACAGCTTGTCGTGCGCTAATGACGCTGTGTCCACTGAATTTTGATCATCAGCTGCGTTTCAGCAGAGTCCGTGCACCTACACACTGATATGTCGTGACAAGTCAAGCGAAGCTTCAAGTGCAGTTTCGGCATACAAAGTTACCACAATGTCGACAAAATGACGGGACAAACAAATATACCCTAGAATACAAAAAAGTTCAAAATACTCATCATCATGCGCTCGTAACGAGGAGATGGGACATGAGGTTTCCAAGAGGGGACGCGCCATTGATCAGGGATACGCAAAATGACGGTAACTGTACTTGGGATGAGTAAACAAGCTAGACGTGACTTTCGTAAACGACTGATTGAGAGTGAATGATGTCAGGAAGAATCCTTCAAGAGCACGCTTCAAAATGCTTTCAAAGTCGAATAAGACCCCTTGAAGTGCAATCACACCCACAGACATGTTGCAACGATCATAAAAAGCAGCAATCTTTCTCAACACGTTCCGGTGAAAGGACTGGGGAATGATCGAATGGGGTAGACCACAGCAAAATCAAACCTATGGATGATAGTGAGAAAAGAAACCGTTCTAAGTATCAGAATAGAAGTAGCTAAACGTTTAACTCCAGTGGTTGCGGGAGGCCGAGAAAAATTGGGAATTAAAAGGGGATATGGTAAATCTTGAAATACATGCAGGATGAACCAAAGGGCACGTCAAGGTATGCAGCAGGGTATTTCGTCTCAAGATCTACCAAATCTTCTTCTAGGTCTTAGGTATACGGCCCATATCAACAGCCGGTGGGAGTTACAAAAAAAGATACCAGCTGTTATTCCACAGGCAGAAGTGTGAAGAATCAGCTGTGAAGTTTGGATACAGCAAAATGGCGGAAAGCGAGCGTGCTCAGTAGTCCAGTGTGGAGAAAACCCATTCGGTAAGCAGGATTTCGGCGGTTCGCGTCTTCCTAAAGGCGTGAATTTTCGTTCGCGTTCTAACAAAGATTACTTGATAAGGTCGCAGCTAGATAACTCACAGTGAGTGCTTTGAGATTGACAAACCCTCACTAGGGCTTAAAGGACATTAAACCGGGGTAAGGACAACTGGTTGATCGTCGAAAGCTCACTTCAGCCTACTCATCTCAGCCCGGCCGTCTTCAGTTCGTCGTGCAGATGCGAACATATCCATCGTTCGGTGCGGAAGCTCGCCTGTCTGTCAGTGTGACCCACTATGATATGTGGGAATGTGAGGGTAAGTGCGATGGGTGAGCTCGCACGTGCACAGATGAACATAAAAGGCCTACCTGGATGTTTGAATACTCGGGCGCGTCTCAGGCTTCGGCGGTTCGACGCGTGAGCTCGCCTGCCATCAGTAATTGAGGACGTTCAGAACAGTGCATTTGTCTTTGTGAGTGCGCTTGAGTGACAGAAATCCGAATCCAATGAAAGATCAGGCGCTCTACAAGAACGTCCCGGGTGGGAAAAGCCACTGGAATAAGCGTTCTGTCCACTTTACACAGTGCTGCAGTATATCATTGACAATGTCTCGCGACTAATAATGGACACACTAACGACCTTCAACGGACGATGACTGCCTTACGGAAAGCGTCCCTCTGTTTACTTATTGTGAAGTGATGATTGTGAGACAAAAATGAATCGCAGGGTGATGCCAAGAAATCCATCCTCCCTGCCCAGTTCGCACTCCTGCAGGATTTAATTATCAACGTGCCACTTTATCGGAGCAATCAACTGGGCTGCCTGAAGGAGCGTCCGTATAGTTCAATACCACGCTTTTACTAGCAGGTTTATATGCGTGTTCGGTGCTTCAAAACAGTTTCGGCATTTCTAGTTGGGCTGAGGCAATAGGTCTTTGAAACTAGTCGAATCATTTTCAGTTTGCCCAGTGCTCCATTGTGACAGACGTGAATAAGTTAGGAAGTTCAAATGAAATAACACCGACGTAGTGATATTTACAGTGATAACACTTTTTTATCGTCAGGAGAACAAAGATTGGTTTTGCAGCAGATGCAGAATAAGGACGCTCCAAACTGCATACTTATGACTTTTTCATTTCAACATCTCACACGGTACACCAGCAAAAAATCATTTTATGTTGAGGTAACCGAATTCGAGACCGGGTTTTATTTAGTACTTAAAGCAACTCGAAGAAAATAAAAAGTGCGGTTGACGGCGACCCAGGGAGTGCATCTGCCTGATGAGCACCGGGAGTGAATTCAGTCGTGAGCCGTCAAAAGGTCTTAGCAACCGTACGAGTAGTGTGTTCGATCAAGAAAATATATACAAACTGCTTCAGCCCATCAGGCTGTCTGACTTTTCTGGATATCTAACCACGTTCATGAGCTACGTTCAATCTGGTCAAAGTGACTAGCTTGGAACGGTTGGCGGCATTTTCCCTCGGTCTTCTAGTGTTAATGTCTTCGAGTATTTGTATCGTTTGACCAGTCTAAGTGAGACTTTTGTGTTTCTATCGCGAAGAGGCTTGAGGACTATTTTAGGGTCACATTTTTCTTCCCAGGTTGCAGATTAGAAAGGAAAACGCTACTCCAAGAAGCAAGCATTTAGAAGCTGATTATTTTGCCTTTGGAGAGTACACTGAAAACCCATGATGTAGGGTGCTCACAGCAAGTCAGTGAAGTCGGTAAAAGTTCGTGAATTCAAGTAGTTCACAAGTCTATAAAAGGAGACTTAAGAAGAATGAGGACAGGAATGGTAAATGCAACTTTCATTCGACTGAACGAAAAACCAGCATCAAATTGGTGATTATCACGGCGTTAAGATGCACCCAAGTTAATAAATGATAACCGTTCAGCTGTAACACCCTTTCAGTGCATAGCTACCATCCCACCCAAAGGAAGCACGAGGGTTGAAATTCTGCAAGGTTGCCCAAGCCTAAACAGGAGCAGTTGAGATACTGAGGGGGGAGGGTTCGAACCACGGACCTTCCAGTCAGTAAATTTGGGACTTAACCACCGAACTATCTGCCGGGTATGACAGAAGAAATCAGATATGGTCGAAGAACGCTGGTCTCAGGTGTCTTGTCGGTCCACGGAGTAAACCAATCAGTAATATTCAGATACGTCTTAGGTTTTAATGCATAATTTGTCATTAACTGCCACAGAATGATTCAATGTCTCCATAAAACAAAGCCGCCACCATTAAACTGTAGTCCTAATCAGTCCGGATGAAAATTCGCGGGACGTACTAGCACACCAAGTGTTCAGAAGCCTATGGACGCGAAACCCAATAAGAGTGGAGAACAACTGGTGAAAAAGTTACCCGGGAAACCTGCTTGAATGACTGCAAAGAATTTTAAGGGAGTTGTGAAGGAGCAACCGAAATTCATTATTTTCGACAACCCTTCCAATAGCACGGCAGCCCCCTGGGATGTCCCCGTAATTTCGTCGTGTGCTGTTTTTCACTTGCTGATTTTAAGTCAGTTCCGGCAAACTTGAGTTTCGTTTCAAATAGCATCCATAACGTACTGACTGAATCTTTTTCCATTTCAACCATTAATAGTTTACAGTGAAACACAGGGGGTGGCCCCGTATTTTTGTCGCAGCGGGTAGTTCGGCTGACCATTGGAAGTTCGGTCAGGATGCAGTGCGTCAGATTATCTGAGACTTTCGCAACAGTTCTGCCGCAAAAAATTACGAATACGAAGCCAGGTAGTCAAAAAAAGCTTAGTGTGTATGGAATTTTCAACTGGCTTCTGCGCATGCCATAAAACCATAAAAGCTGTACAACATTCTCGCTTCGAAAATCCCGGGGGTTTGTACGGGGATGAACCAGTTTCCAAAATATCCTGTTCGCTAAGGCCAGGAGACAATTCCCTGGAATCATCCACTCTAAGAGTAATTGCACGCGTGACAACGTAACAATGTTCTTGATGAACTTATGTTGTATTGTTCAAGTAGATCCTCGATTTTGAGCTACATGGAGTTTCACCAACCCGTCCAAACAGGAGCCACAAATTGAAGTCAATTCATGTTGAGGCGTCTCAGTATCTTTTCACGAGGTACCTCGATGAAATTGCTAATTTACTAAGAAAGTAGTCTTAAGATTACTGGATGCGAAGTTAAGGTAACCTGAAGGATGCGAAATGCACAGCGCTTCGTAGCACACTTCATATCTCCCTGGGATTCCCCTATTCCTATTCGGAGGTGGACCATCGTGAGAATTCAGTCAAGGTGTTTACTAAAACATACTGGGGCTTATTTACATGAAAAAGATGTAGATATGCTTGAGAAGGCCGAAGACGTCCCACTGTATGATGTGGCACAGTCTACAGGAGAGACCACCCATCAGAAGTCCTATAAAGCACACTCAAATGGCAATACCTCACTCAGGTCCCGTGAAGTGGTCCCTCCGGAAAAAAAGAAGGCGTAGAATCAACTGGAATGGTTTGCCAGATACCATATAGATTTGGAATGAAACGTTCTAAGGGGAGTAAATGCGATGAAACTTACGAGTTTTCTGGTAGGGGGTGAAGAACAGTGAGGACCTCGTGCTGAAAAACTCCAGATTGGCCAGGCAATTGGCCTTCACTAACATCCATTTGAGTACCAGAAGCAGAAGTGGTTGCCACATCGGTATGAGAGGCTGATTTGCCCGGTTGTTGTGCATGAGACTCTACCATGAGAAGTGCGGTAGACGGATCTAGCACAGAAGACTTGTTTATCCTCTCCTCAGCAGAGGTATTCTTAAACGACCCACGTAAACTGTCAGCCATGCGAGTCAGTAACGGTTCCGGATACGGCCCGATAGCCCCGGACTTTTCTACTCGTCCGGACTGACTGTTGTTGTCCAGTGGAATGGTTGAACCAGTAGTCTGCGAGCAAGTGTCCGCCACGGAATTGATCTTGGCCTTCTTCGAAGAGGGGCCTATCTCTCGAATCTCAGAACAGCACCTGTTAGTGAATGAAAAGTTCTTGTAAGGAAGGTGGAGGCAGTGGTAAATGTAACAGTGAGTCCACAGAAGTAAGAAAGTAAACTCACACACATACGAGGTACCAACATGCTAGTATCGGACTTCGTGTGAGTGACGCACACGCATACACATATGTCCACCTGTGTCTACAGTGCACATACGAAGCGAAAAAATTGAAGTCGTGAAGTTATTGGCTAAAATGTAGATGACGCGCTGGTCAATAGCCATAGGTTAATCAACAAGTACCGTGTATAATCAATAGTCATTGTAGGCTCTTTAAGACAGTCGTTGATGTGAGATATCAAAACATAGTAGCAAATAACTCTGTGGTTAGAGTCCAGCCATGTTTTTATCGCAGAGCTCCCCGCCCGTGTTCGTCTTCAAAATAGCCGCACCATGGAAGGATGGCCCCCATAGACTAAGTCCATCTGCGATTAGTGAAAACAATGGAGGTGCTAACGTGTCAGCCTGAGTGTCATCAAAGACGTGCTATTTATGCAAACCGATACTGTAATGCACTGTCCGCATTACGCTCGGAGCCGACTAAGTGCAGAAAACCCCATAATTTGCTGTGCACGGCAAGGTAGCTATTAATGGTGATGCCACGGTAGCAAGACCGGTACGGGCAACTAATAGTTGGCGATCTGAAGCGAAAGGTTACCCATCCAGCGACGACAAAAATATCATCAGAAAGCACTGCTAGACAGATTGCTGTCTAATCGAGTTTTTTTTCAAGCGCATCAAACAAATAGGAACTGTTGTGGGTTTTCGCGGAGTATGTCTATTGTTCATATTCGCACCAATCTCGTTTGAACGGTCGTCCTCCTGTTCTTGCGTAGCTATTCTGGTGAGTCCACACCAAATGGAAGCACTGGAATCGAGTTTCGCTCTTATTAGAGCTCATCAGCAGTGCATATTCAATGACCGTGCCGGGATTTGAACTTCGGACACCTGACATGCGAGGGTAGCGTGTTACCACTACTCCACCAACGCACGTTGGACGCATCTGAATTTTCACGTCTGAACAGTTGGTTTCAAGGGCACGCAGTATTCGCGCAATAGAATTGAATTTTCGAAAGCTTTTTTTATCCCTGGTGGGCAGGGACAGGTAATTGAGTTCAGAATACCAGCCCAGACTTCTGAACCCCATCTAGGCATCCCGGGGTCCCAGTGATGCTAGGAAAGTATTCCACCAGAATTTTTCCGCCAGAGGTATGATTGCTTCAGTGGAAAATGGAATTTGGTGGTCTGCGAAAATATGAACGTAGATTAGAATGGATTTTGGTTTGAGCATATGCAAGATTTTGTCGTTTGATTCCATTCAAAAGGGCTTTGCAGCTAGGAGCATTGTGCGGCCAAGGAGCCCCGGTTTCAAGCGCCTGTGACGCTACCTGACTGGGAAGTCCTGACTGGCGGGTCAATCGATCGTCAGAACCAGGACAGTTAGTGGGTCGTCGTTCGATGAGTCGGCCCACCAGTCACATCGCTCAAGCGTGAAAACGCTCGCCTGTTCAGACGTGAAAATTCAGATGCGTCCAACGTGCTTGCCTCGCATGTCACACGTCCGGAGTTCAAATCCCGGCACGGTCATTGGATATGCACTGCTGATGAGCTCTAATGAGAGCGAAACTGGAGTCCAGTGCTTCCATTCGGTGTCAACTCACCAGAATAATTACGTCAGGACTGGAGAACGACCGTTCAAACGAGAGTGGTGTGAATATGAAGAAATATGAACTGCATGGCCTGGTGTCATGCAGGTATCAATTGGATTAAACCAAAAATTGGAGAAAACTGTCGATGTTTCACAAAACCCGTGTGTCTCTGCATTCTGGGGCTCAATGACCCTATCCATTGTATTTTAGTAGTGATTTCCTAACCAAAAGATCCACAAAGTGCTTTGTCACTGAGATAAAACACTCCACTTGGGAAAGATGGCATATCCTAGGATGTTTGCATCCCTCGCCGACCTTTTGGTCGGAACACCGACTCCGTGACGGTCTGTTTATTGATACTAGGTACAAGCGGGCAGGGTTGTAATTTACGGAGATGGAAAGAGAACTAACTCGGTGAGTTCACTTGAGTTTAGTAGCTATAAGCCACGTACCAAAAGTACGTTGGTTCCAGTTACCAAAGTTTCGGTTACCGGGAAAAGGGACAGAGTGAGGGATATAGTCGAGCATGAGAGGCAATGGCAGCTACACACTGAAGCCGATAGCTTTGATGCACGAGCGCCAGCAACCGCGTGATTGAGCCATGTCTGCCAGTGTCATTACCTATTGGTGAGTTGAATTCCGGGGTTCACATTCAGGTGGGGAGCAGTCGCCTTCCTCAGTAAAGGTACCAAGACAAATTTACATGGAACTGATAGAGAACTTGGGCACGAGGGACAAAAACGGCTTGCACTCAATGTTGTTGCCGCTAATGTATTTGATACACTGAGATAAGATTGTCTAAAGCGCACCACTACATGTCCTCGATTCGAGTCACCCATCTGTCCTGCAACTAGCTACGTATCTTCCTTTCCGTTGTGTAATTGTCACCATGCCGTCAGCCTATAAACCCTGAAGACTTTACATCAATGACAGATGAACGCACTGAAATGCTTATAGCCCTCAAATCATCTTCTAGCTGCCCAAACAAGATGGTCCAAGGACTCCAATAGCCGGAGAAATAATGTTTTTGATTTGATTATACATGTATGATGAAGAATTTTAAAGAAACATGGGCTCAGGTGGTCCTACTTCAGCCGCTTTCGGTGATTTAGTTAGTTGAGGGCTTAAATACGACTTTCTTCGAAATACTTTCATATGTTCCCGCACGCAACAGTGCAAGAAAAGCGTAAGACGTCACTGAAAACACAACACGCATCGATGGATGTTTGAAAACACTCCAAATGAGTCTAGCTTTTCAAATAAACGCAATCTATTAAATGAACCAGGTACACTAGCTCATGCTCTGGCAGTCCCCTTATTCTATCACGTTCTCCTCAGCCGTATATGCGGAATACCGGAGAAATTTCATAAAAGCCATTTCACAGAATAGTTCTCAGAATAGTCCATCCCCTGTCTTACATCTTCGTCCAATTCGGACCGATATTACTCAAGCACGAACTATCTTAACTCAACCTCATTTCTTTTTAACTATGAAGTGCAAGTATCAGATAAAACAAACCAAAAGCCCTGGATAGTGAGAAACGATTATGAAGACCCCTCCGATCGACAGTGTAAGTCAATTCCTGATCAGGAGATGCAAGAAACGCTGTTCATTAAAATAGATAGATTGCACGTAATGGGCATGCGTTTCACGAGATTTTCGATAAAGCGTTGCACGCAGTACCGTATTACTGCCACTCTCGCTCAACTTAGGGCCATCAGACATGGGACGGATCTACTCAGTCCTAAATGGACACTGCGCATAGGTGAACTAATGAGATTGAATGCACGAACCTGATAAAAATACCACGTGAAACGCTATTGCGGTCAAAGAAGCTTCCAAAAATAAATCATCCTTTATGCCCCGGTATCGGAATACAATACTTCATATCAAAGTTGAAAGTATGCATCTAGTTTATGCCATTGATCCACGACGTCCACCTTCCAGTCGTCGATCATGTGAAAGAGCCTATTAACTTCTACCCTTAGTCTCTGGACGCTCTCGATGAGGCTCGAGTTTGGACTGTGAGCAGGCCAATCCACTGAATGAACAGCGTAGTATAACAACCACGCGTTTGTGAAGTAGGTCATGTGTGTTATTCATCCACACCGTCCAAGGTACAAATTCGTGATTAGTACACTATGATAATCATTCATCGAATTGGCCGCCCCATCTCAGCCAAAGAATTTAACTGGAATGAGGTAGTCATCCAGTGCCACCAAGCACAAGTTTGACGCTAACCAGTATTATCAAATGACTCGTTCCCTCTGCAGGCCACCACAGAATCACAGTGGCGATTTCAGCCGCTGGAAAACTTTCTCCTCTCCTAACTAGTAGGCTAAGCCATATGGACTCTTATGCATTAATGAGTAGCATTTTCTCTCATTCGTGCTTCCAGGTGATTCGGTCAACTCTAGTCTGTCCATCGTGCAAACTGCATTGGAACGTGAAACTCGCTTCATCCTCGTGCACTTTATACAAGTAGCACATTGAGTTAGTTGATGAACGCGCCTACTGTTGATACTTAGATTTAGAACATGTTTCTGATTAGATACGTCTCTTCTTTGGCTTTCTGGACACTGTCCACCGATTCATCTTGGTGTTTTCAAGCGTTGTCCCGATGGATTAGCACGAAATCTACTGATTTTCAGATTCTCAATTCGATTGTGACTAACCTTCTACATATTCCCCTGTCTCCGTACACCAATATATTGTCTTGAAAAAGGCGTTATTGTTTAGTAGGTTTGAATGAGCTGTCGACCGGCTCATATCGCGGACATATCGTGCTAGTCAACCTCATTCAGGATTGACAATAGGACGGGCATAACCTTAAAACTTGAGATTCACTGCTTAAAACAAATTCATCTGTATGCAGCACTCATTGAAGGACACTGTGTGTATCCACAAAAACGACCCAGCTGAGCTTGACCGCATCAAAATTCCGCATACTCACAGTATGTTGGACGATATTTTCGGGGCTTTCTTGATCAAATCGTATGTACGTATATGTATGTTTGTATATATATATATATATATATATATTGGACAAATACCTGAGCTCTAACAAATTCACTCCATGTTTTGTTTGTTATGTTGAAAGGGAACAGTTGTCTGATCTAACATCACTGTGCACACTATATGATTTTCAAGTTTCTCTCATTCACATAGCCATGTGTTGATCGACGGTATGAAACATGTGGTCTTTAGGATCAGATTCTCCATCTCCCTGGCCGCAGGACTTTCCATTTGGGTTAATATACGCTTGTAAGCAACCCACTGAAAAGATAGTGCATCGTAGAACGAGGCCTACTTGTATGTGGCGCGAGACGGGTGCATTCAGGAGCTATCAGACCGAGAGGTTATCTCACCCGCACGGTCATTGGTAGAAGGATCTTTTTGCGCATGTTGTTGGCGTTTCAGTAAATATTGCCATCTGACATATTACACCTGCAAAAAAGTCGCAGCTCTTCTACTAAAACCTTTTGCGATCTTCGGTCAGACTAGCAAATATATAAGCGTAACAAGACTGAGCTTGTTACCATCGTTGAATCACACATACTCTCATTGATGGAGATGGAGGGTGTAACCTCTCAATCAGCTCACTCTGTGGTACGCTGGGCCGGTATCGAGCAAGGACTTTTTGGATCCACGATTCTGGAATGCAGTAACTTCTATTACACAATCCCAGCGTATGCTTTTACTTGCATGTACTTGTCACTTGGTCTAACGCTGCACCTCCTTCGCACAGTACCAGATACCATGCCACTCGCTACGACCGTTTTGACTTAAAGACCGCCTGAAGAGACTGTAAAAAATGGAAATAACCTATGCCGACTGTTCCAACTTCTTTGTGGTTATCGACTCCCTCAATTCAAGATCCCTGTAAGTTAATATTAGCCCTTGTACACATCTGAGAAGAGACGCGCAGAATGGCGTTCTATCCAGTATATGCTATCTTCGCTTATATTTCGGAGTCCTAAATCAAAGTATGAGTCTGGCCAGTCGGCACGCGATGTAAGCGTGAACTTCAAAAACCGTATCAGCGAATTATATAGCCATAGTTTGCCATACACAAACTTGCATGTGCTGAAAATCTCAAACACCATTGTGCCGTAGGTCAAACAGCTAAGTTGATTCAAACCAACTTTCATGTTACGCAGCCATAAGTAATGTTGACTGGCAAAAAATATGTTGTCGCACGGGAACAATGACTGTTCATTTCGTGTTCGTTTATTGACTGGCGTCAGAGACAAACTCACCCAGTAAAACAGGTTACACACACACTTAAACACTAAAAACAAGCACGAGTCAAGTACAGTTCGGCGCCCATACTTACTCTCTCAGACTATACCAATCAAGTGTGTAGTAGCATAAATTTGAGCGTTTGTTTTGAATGCGAATACCTCTTCACCGTTGAAGCACAAGTCTGATTTGTGCCTTCCTCAGATTAGTATACTCCCATTCATTCTACTGTTTCTTACCGAATAAAATTATTCTCGAGCTGTTGGACAGTTTCTTACCCTTGGTCTGGGCACACAGGATGACCAGACTTACCGCAAGCGTTACAATCAGACATCATGGATTCAGATAACAAAAAGCGAATCAACGAGGTAAAAAGCCTTCAGAGCTATTGTCAAATAAATCACGGTGGTGGCAGCTGAAGCCACCGAAGTACAAGGCTATCCGTGAATTCACATTTTGTGACATACAAACCTCTTAGCAATGTGCACCAGTCTTGAAGCAGTAGCAGGCAGGCAATGGGGGTTGTCGGAAGAGATAGTCACGCGAAAGTATAAAGCGATAATCGGGTTCTGTTCGGAATGCCCGTTTCACCGATTCGCAGAGCAGCGGTTCCAAAATTACCTGTTTACTTACACACGCTGAGAACAAGAAGGATGGATCTGGCCTGAAAAAGTGATTTCGACGGGGGTAAATAGCGAATTATCGCGGGCAGGACTGAAGCCGTGATTAAAATGAGATGCACACTTACTTATAGAAGCGGTTCACATGTCCTCTGTTGAATTCAACTGACACAGCTGGAAGTTTAAACTTTGGAAAGTGTGCCTGTAGTAAAGATACATGGTAGTCCAACTCAGCAACCGCTCTCTTGTAGTTCGCATCCGAAGAATGGTCAGTGGATTTGGAGAATCGTGTGGAGGTTGGAATCACTGAGGAAAGAACGGACTGAGGGGGCGTCCTAGAAGAGTCGACCGAAGAGGGACTACCCAATGATTCTAGTGGGGCAGTTGCGCTGGATTCGGAGGCATGGTGCAGAGAACGTCCTGCACGTGCAAGTGAGTGAAGTTGAGCCGAGCCAGCCGGGGCCACAATTACATCATAGTCCCCAAAAAAACTGACCAACAAGTTGTTCCCGTCCACGGCCATTACCTTACCCGGCCACAAGGGGTAGTGCAAGAGGCGAACCCAAACAAGAGGATGAACCTGGTTCTAAAGAACGCAAGAATGGTTTATAATGTGGCAACGTGCTTTAGACAAAGGTACAATAGGTACACAAAATGTCCTCCTACTATTACGCTTGGGCAACCTGACAGTATCCTAGCCCTCGTGCAACCTCCGGGTGGCATGGCAGTTAGGCACCGAAAGGGTGCTACAGCTGAATGATTACGCGCTACAAGATGGCTCTGGAACCGGCGCAGTTTGGAGAATCTGTATTGAATACCTTTCAGAGAAGAGTAAGGCTCTAAATCAAGCTGAAGTCTCACAAACCCTTGCGGTTTGTGGCCTGTATCATTTATGAGCTCACGTCGTGGGGTCTGAGTATTTGAACCGACAGCATTCGTACCCGCCCACCGGCTTCCACCAGACCATTTGATATTATGACGTAAATTTACGCCCAAACCAAGAATTTGTTTGATAGAACTAGTTTTAGCACTGCTAGTTCCATTTAATGGTAGATACGTACGGTTATGCGTCGCAATCACTAAATAAGATCGGCGGTGTAAGATGATGAACCGAAAGGCTGGGACTTTGCTGACGCAAGACGGGCATTTGTCCATAACACTCAGATCAGACGTGTGGTAGGTCTTTCAGCGATGAGCCACTGTTAATGAAGGACAAATGTGGATGGGTTGTGAAAGATAAAGCAAGTAAATTTTAAGCTCACGCCCCAAGCGCCTTACTGGACTGGATCCCAGTAAACAGTCGCCTTTGCGCTGTGCGGCTGTCTAGCTCAATTAAGATTAACGCAGGTCGATGCGGCAAACGGTGTTTGTTTGTCGTATCAGCATACGCCCCAACAGACAGCAGTTCTGAGAATGAGAAGGACGAGTTTTATCAAGATCTGTCACGACTGCTTCGGTCGGCAAGAAGGACGGATATAGTAATCCTGGCGGGTGATATGAATGCCCAAGTTGGACGGCTAAGTCCGGAAGAAGCACAGTTGGGTGGTAGATTTGGAGTCGATGCTGTGCGTACGGATAATGGAGAGCGGCTTCTTCAGTTGTGTGCAGATCATCGTCTGTTCCTGGCCAGTACGAACTTCCAACACAAACGCTCACACCGAGTTACTTGGAGGCCACCTACCACAAGACAGCCGTGGACTCAATTGGACCATATGGCTATCAGTTACCGATGGAGAGCCTCAGTTAAGGACTGTCGTTCCTTCTGGGGTACGCAACTTGACTCTGATCACGCCATCGTGCGAGCCCGCTTATCACTTCGTTTCCCGCCAGCACTACGCGTGCCGAAAGAGGGCAGCTCCGTTCATCAACTCCGACAAGTTTCAGTAGCTGAAGAGTATCGAGCTGATCTGGCTAGAAAGCTGCTGGAAACGCACAGTCATGTGGACGATGAAGATTGCTTGGAGGATGGATGGAGGCGAGTTAAAGAAGCAATGCTCTCAGCTTTCAGAACTGCTTGTCCAGCCCATCTGATTCGACTCAATGAACACTGGATATCTTCGAGATCAGCAGATCTTATTGCTGCCAGAAAGTCCATACCAGCAACTAGCGACTATGATGGCGCACGCAGATCCCTCAAACGCCGGATAATCAGGAGCTTGAAGAATGACAGAGAACGCTGGTGGATTTCGAAGGCCCAGGAAATGGAGAAGGCCTTTGCTGCAGGCAACAGCCGCGCCCTGTTTCAACTGATTCGATCAACGGGTCAAAAGAAGGCAGGTGTCAGTGAGACAATATGCGAAAAAGACGGAACAACAATTCACTCCCTCAATCGCCGTCTTGAGCGGTGGGCTGAGCACTTCCAAGAACAGTTCACCTGGTCCCCTTCAACACAACCACTGGAAGAACCAAGCAGGCCCGAATGGAACATTGACACCAACCCACCATCAGCAACCGAAATCCAGCGTGAGATTTCAATTCTGAAGCGCGACAAGGCACCTGGCCCGGATGGTCTACACCCCGCGCTCTTCAAAGAAGGTGGCGAGGTCCTGGTGAACAGTCTGACAACCATACTGCAGAAGATTTGGAACGAAAACAGAATACCAGCCGAATGGAGCTCCTCGACCGTCATCCCAGTTTTCAAAAAGGGAGCAAGAACGTCATGTGAAAACCATCGTGGTATCAGTCTGGTATCCGTCGCATCTAAGGTACTCTCTGGCATTATTTTGCGCAGGTTGATGGATTATCGCGAGAGACAGACTCGTGAGAATCAAGCTGGGTTTCGCCCCGGTCGAGGATGCATCGACCATATCTTCACCTTGAGACAAATTCTTGAACAGCGCCACTCCTTCAGACGTCCCACGTTGGTCGTTTTTCTGGATTTGAAAGCTGCCTTTGATTCTGTCGATCGTCAGCAACTTTGGCAGTGTCTGGCGATCAAAGGTGTCCCTTCCAAATTTCTATCTCTTATCAAGGCACTGTATGCGGACTCCTGTGGGCGCGTACGAGTATACGGGAAGCTCTCGCCTGAGTTCACCACGTCCAGTGGTGTAAGACAAGGCTGTCCTCTTTCCCCTTTCCTTTTCAACTTTGTTATTGACATGCTGCTTGAAATTTCTCTGCCTGCCTCTGAAACCTCGGGAGTCGAAATGCTCCCGGGACGTTCCCTCGCAGACATTGAGTATGCGGACGATATTGCTCTCCTTGGTTCAGACCCTTCCGAAATGCAAATGATCTTAAATAACCTAACTAACTCTGCCGCACGGTTTGGCATGCGCTTCACACCCGCAAAGTGTAAAGTGCTGCTACAAGACTGGGTGGGATCAAACCCGCACCTCGTGCTTGCAGGTGAGCCAATCGACGTGGTAGATAAATTTGTTTACCTGGGCAGCTGTATAAGTTCCGGTGGACTGGCTGGAGATGAGATCATTTCTCGAATCGGAAAGGCCAGGGCAGCTTTTGTCAACCTCCGACACCTGTGGCGCCGACGTGACGTGAGCTTGTCTGTCAAGGGAAGAGTTTACAGTGCGGTGGTTCGATCCATACTGCTTTATGGATCAGAGACGTGGCCCCTACGTGCAGAGGACGTACGGAAGATGTCAGTGTTTGATCATCGATGTCTCCGCAGCATTGGTCAGGTCTGGTGGGAACATCGGATTAGTAATGCTGAGGTACGTCAGTTGGTCTTAGGAAGAAGGAACTCTCCCGCGATAGATGAATTACTCACGCTTCATAGGTTGCGCTGGTTGGGACATGTACTCCGCATGCCAGAAGACCGTCTGCCCCGCAGAGCTCTTTTCGCCCAGCCCTGTGCTGAGTGGAAGCGACCGAGAGGTGGACAGTGTATGACCTGGCAACGAAGTACGAAAGCGCTAACCAGTAAACTTAGTCGGGCGGGCAACTGCCGCCTCCCTGGATGGGGACCCCGGGACTCAAATCACCAGTGGTTAACGACACTGGCAGAAATGGCCCAATCGCGCAGTCAGTGGCGCTCGTGCATCAAAGCTATAGCCTTCAATGCGTAGCTACCAAATTTCCGAAAAAACTGAACATCCTTCGCCTCCAAGGCTTCTTTTTACGTTCCACATTTCCGGTGATCGAAACTGTAGCAGCTGGAACCAATGTGCCTATGGTACACGGTTTATAGCTGATAAATTGATTGATTGATTGAAGCATCATAAGAAAAACAAAGTGGCGGAGGAAAAGCACCTATTGATGCACAGTAATGGCACAATATGCGGGCCAAAAAAAGCCTGTGAATGTTATCTCGAATTTATGGTTCAAGAAAAGGTGTTCAGTCTGAGCAGCAATCGTAAGGTTCAGCGGCCGGTTCGTTGTGGAAGTGAAACACTGGAAGATACAGGCTAAACATACTGAGTCTGTTTGGATAAAGATATCATACCACATCCTGATCAACCAAATCAACTAAGCTACACCAAGTAATCTATCCTGAAAATCGGTGAAGACTGGTTGAGCAGAGTACTTGGATTCAAGATAAAAGGTCAACAATAAATGGAAAAAGATGTTCCTCACGCAAAGTTTGGTGAACCACCAAGGATCGACGTTTTCTGAATTTGTTGCATCCGTTGATGCTGCCGATTGGTCGACAGCACCATCATCTCGTGTCGCAGAGTCAGACTGAACCTTCCCAACAACAAAAGTAGGCAGCCACTCATTTGCAGTGAGAAGCGGAAGCGTCGTGGAAGTTGAAGGTAGGAGGAACATTGCTACCATGCGGTTTTCATAACACACAGGACAGGCCTTCATTAGAGCCAGTTCTCGTTGGCATGCTCGATCGAGGATGCGAGCATGGGAAGTCAGTAGAGAGCTAGCTGCGGGTCCACGTTTGTGGAAGGAGTAAATAAACACAAGAAACAAGTTAGGAGAACAGCATGGTAGGAAAACGAATCTATCACATTTCAAAGAGAGTACGCAATCGTCTCATCTTCTTTCTTCCTTCCAGCTAATTGGGTGGACCTTTCCGATGCCTATTACTCAACTGCTAAACTTCATTTTATGACGCAGAAAACGAAAGTTCTCCACATCTGAGTCACATTTCACCTCAACAAAAAAGAAGAGAGTCTTTTCATCCTTGGTTATTGAAATACATTACTTTGGTGTATTTTCTTTATCAAACTGGTCAGTCTCCATGTGATTTCCGCCAGTATAACGCGGTTCCCGCATCCACTCCGTCGACCGTCTAAAAGATGTCTTAACCTCGATATAGTTATTGGTTTCTCGACAGTTCCTCGTCAATGAATATGATGTCGCGTTCGAGTTATCAAGTGGTCCTTCGTCAAACTTCAGGGTCTCGTGCAGGTGGGATGGGTTCAAGCACAGAAGCTTCTGCATTTTCAGTTTTAAGTGAAGGGTACGTTGAGATAGTTGTTTAAATCACATGGCACAACATATAATAGGGTTGGGGGCGTATTCCAACTCTGATGCCCTTGTTATCACACAAGTTGCAGTCCTAAGTAGTCGCTTATTCCTTTGAAACAGCATTCCGATGGATGTTTCCGTTTGCTCCTTATTCCACAACTTTGGTATGCCAATGTCTCCTCTATTCAAGCTCGGACATCAGTTAACCACAGGTCATTCTCTAAATGATTTGAAAGAACGACTGATCTCATGAGTGAAAAACAACTCATGAATGATTGCATACAGCACGCATGACATCGAATTTCTACACTTGTTTAGGGCAAATCCAACCCTAAGCATCGCTTGTAGGAAGCTATTACGTCCACAGGATGATAGAATTGATCAGTTTTGATCATACGAGCATTCCACAAACTCAAGCACTTAATCGCAAAAGTTTCCATACATCCATTAACTATTTGGATTTTGGCTTCTAATATAAGGAACCTCATTTGAAAGAAGTAAAGATGCAAGAACGACGGATGGTCGTATTAATATTGCACGCAATACACCTTCGATTAAACCTATTAGGAATAGAAGACAAGATTTTCTAAGTGGCTGCAGTCACCTTGGCTCAACCTCAACGCATGAGAACCATGCAGGACAAGGGACAACCAAAAAGTTGAGTTGAGATTATAGATCGCTGGGGAATGGAAGTTCGTCACCAAAGCATACCTGAGGAGCACTAAGTTGTGAGGAAGTTCAACCAAGATAAACAGATCGAGCATCTTCAGCTCTGCGTGACAAGTAGAATGGTCATTCAGTGTTGCTCCGTCGGACTGACTGCATGGTTCCTTCTGAATGCGGTGCTCAACTTAGATGTTGCACAGAGTAAATGATAAATACCCCAGCTAGCGAAAGTGATGATGGTTTACGACATTTCCAATAGTTTGCCGTCAGCTCCCAGACCAGCAGTTTTCAAAGTGGACTCTTTTTAATCTCCAAAGTATGGTATACAATTTCGGACCACGACAGTTCCAGGAACATATAGCCAAGTGCGATCTGTAAGTCTCAGCGGACAGTTGAACAGCACAGTCAACACAGTCATTGGATCCTCAAGCTGGATTCCGCCAGATCCGGCAGAGCTGATTCATGTTCCGGGGTTCAGTCAAGTACACATGGACTCTAACAATAGACTGTTAACCAGATGAAAGAGTCTTACAGTCACTTTCACCCTTTTACTTTACCGAAACAATACCTCTGGCGCGGAAGGACACCGATCAGGACTTCAAGTCAAACGAATACCTTTAGTAAATGACGTCCCACTGACACATGGCAACCGCATCAGCCTAATGAAGTTAGAGTGAGGGGCTTCTACCTTGGAAAACAATCAGACACTGAAAATCCACGTGACTAATTAAAGGGGGTATACAATCAGATGAGCGAATTATTACACTGCCAGGAGTGTGTGTTAATCCTAGACGAATAAGAGAGACAAATAAGAGAGAACGAAGTCAGGAGAATGGTATAGCAGACTGGGTTCACTCAATGATAAGACTGATTAGTCAGTGATGCAAATCGAATTCTTCAACTGCGACCTTGACTTCTGACCCGATATTAGAAAGCCGATAGGCACGCATAGTATCACGAAACACTCCAGCTATAAAACACTCCCACTTGGTGCCGACCACTACCACACGTTTCATTGGGATCTTATGAGGTCACTTAAATTTCTACAACTTTTGGATGACCAGATAGTTCGCTACTATGGGTGAGCACTCGCTATGGGAAGTGTCCCATCTCGCGTACCGGAAATAAAATCAGGAACAGATCGTTTGGTTCGATCGAACAAAATGTTTGCAGTTCTAAGGTCTGCTCTTTGGAGGCACTACTGCACATTATTAGCCAACCTAAAATGAGGTCATGGGGTAAGGAAGTTTTTCATTTCTCTTGGGAAGTGACCTGAGGGATTTCAAATTAAACCGTGGCTAGTAATTTGCACTTTTTTGAACCCCCTTTCGGAGAATGTTTCTTGGGAGAGAACAGACAGTGATTCTTGGCTTCATAGCTTCGGTTGACTTAGTTTTGTAGGATCCAGCCCAGAGACACAACTTCAAAACTACCTTGTGACTCAAATAAATCAGTCAAGTACATCTAGTATCAATAAATTTGAAACTATAGTAACTACCCCGGATGGAAAGTTACCAAAAACGAACTGGACCAAAAATAAAACTAACAAAATTTATGCTGTCACCGCTTGTGGCGTTGACAGTTTCCTGGTGCTGTTAAGAGAATAGGCAAGTCATCCAGGAACCTCTTACAAATCTTTGTATACAGCGCGAGAGATGTGAGATAAAGGTTGCTTCGTTATCGATTGGAAATGTCAGAGGCTCAGATGCTCACTGATTACGGAGGGAAAATGGCGATAATATGTTTAGAGGTCACATGTGTCACTAGGTTCTCACGTTTTCTTCCATTCACAAACACGTGAACACCCACAGCATTCGCAACCCCAAAATGACTCATCGACCTGTGGGAGAAACATATCTACGATGGCTGTCATGTTGGAGAAGCAAGTGGTAATTTGAGCACGAAAGTTTACCACTCCAGAAGCGAAAGTAAGATGCATCAAAACAAAGCAATCAATTGAACTCACTGCCATTGAAGATTGTACAGTCGTGTAGTATCCAGCGGAAATCACCGAGGAATGCCTGGGCAGATGCATATCGGCCAGCCTTGTTGCGCTAATGAGAAAATGAGACGAATGGTGGGTAATGAAGGTAGTTGATTAAAAAAAGAGGTGCGTGTCGTGGTGTAATAACACAGATGACGCCATACACTTTAGAACCAAGCTGGGGGAGGTTGTACATAGTGCAGGCATTACAATGGGCTGGCTTCACTTCTTCATTTTGTATACGAGAGAGATTCGGTAACAATCAAAAATTCTGACCACGATTGCAATTCCCGATTACAAAAGCTGACCGTGTTGCACTCTGACAAGGCCTTTCCTCTAAGGGTACGCCAAAAAACTACGTCAACCCTATTCAGTCCTTCCGAAATTAATGGGCACATGAAGGTCTACGGCGAATATTCTTCTGAGTTCAGCACGGAAATTGCTGTTCGTCAGGGTCGTCTACTTTCAGTTTTTCTATCCAAATTTGTCACTGAATATACCACAGAACTTCTGGTGTCAAGGTTTCTTCAAAGTACGATTTCAGTTGACCACGAATAGACGAATGATACCGCACTAGTTGGAGCAGATTAGACCTAAACATAAAGTATACTAAATAACCCAACGCATCTGGGAACATGTTTTTCACCTTCAAAGTGTAAGTCGCTGCCCCAGAACCGGGTATATACAACAACAACCATGGCGCCAGTAGTGACCGATAAGTTCCCTTACCCAGGTAATTGTAACTTGTCGGATGGCAGTATTGCAAAAGAAGAGACCGAAAACTAATATACCCGCAGTCCCAAACTTTGATGATCACCCCAGCTGACGGCGTTGACGTTGTTGAATGAGTACAAGATCAGCTGGCGGCGTCAGTGGACAAATCAAATACTACGGGTTGATGAATAAGCCGCAGTACGCAGACGTAC
The DNA here is from genome assembly GCA_003604175.2 of Clonorchis sinensis. Lineage (NCBI taxonomy): Eukaryota > Metazoa > Platyhelminthes > Trematoda > Opisthorchiida > Opisthorchiidae > Clonorchis > Clonorchis sinensis. The sequence continues at coordinate 169,329,789 of CM030369.1, forward strand.
TGTGACGTTCTTGGTGAGCCATGCCATGTTGGTGTGAACGACACCTGAGAGAGTGAGCGATGATGCATTCCCAGGTAGTAGGTCAACTGATATTTTCCGCTGTTTGTGATCTGTTTGAAGGGTGAGCTGCACCTGCGGAGAGCGAGGACTTATGAAACATGGTAGGCCAGGAAACACCGAGCTTACTGATGCCCGACTGAGGTGAAAAGAAATTCACCATCAGAAGGCAACTAAAGTCTCCTGAATAATACTAGTGATGTCCATGTTGCGCTGGGTGAATTAGACTATCGGGAAATGACTTGCTGTCAGACATTCCAGTTGCTTTGGATAACGACCCCCGTTAGTTAAAGAACTCTCAAGAATTATGAAAGTATGAAGGATAAAGCATTGCTCAGAAAAGCAGAGTATTTGATTGTAGAAGCTGCGAGGGTTACAAGGATTAGAATCCCAGTCACTTGCGGTTTGTATGACCGACGATAAGCCCTTTTGTTACGCCATACCGTTTGACCATCACCCAGCTTAATCTGCCGCTTCGGTAGACGAAGAACTTAAGCTCAGGCTGGCTGGTTAGTTTTTAGGTAGGTGATTTTGCTTGGGCTTTACATGGCACTTCTATTTACCCTTCTATTCTTAACTTATACTAAGGGATTTTTCGTTTTGTCGTTTCTGTCTGGTGCCTATATAATTATTATTTGACCTTCACCAACCACATTTTCACCTTGACATTGCGCGCCTAGTTCAATGGAGTCGTATAGACTCTGACATACTGTGACCCCTTGGTCTCGATTCAATATAGAAGATAGGTGCGCGCATCGTTCCTTATCTACTTCATTTGTCTGGGATCCCCCTTGGAACCGGAATTAATGAACACTTTGTTTAGAAGGCATAATCCCATGATGTGAGATTCGTATCATTTATCAATCTGTTACTGTATTACTGAACTCGAGATAGCTAAACGGTCACGATACGAAATTACTGCCAGGAAGTTCCATATTTTGAACCCAACCTCGGCGACTCGACTGTTCCTGTCTAGCCTTGGGCGACCTGGCAGGAACCAGCCCCAGGGTAGCTTGCATCGGGTAGCATGGCAGGTAGGCACCGAAAAGGTGTTACGGCTGAACGGATTGATCCAATCGATCTTATACAATGATTACTTTTGTATCGTTGATTAGTTACCACTTGGGTGATTCGACTTTTGATGTTGTGTAATTCACCGTGGAACACCTTATCCTTGAGGCCATCAATGAACCCAGGTATATAGATGATGCTCGAATGGGAGAGCGACGCTCCGACAAGAATGTGGTGATGAATCCTCGGCCGATGGACGAACACGGTCAACCGGGGCTTTTGGTTAGTCAATATCTTCCTCAGTGTGCAGACCAGGTCAACTGAAACCGTACGCTCAAGTGGCAAATAAGTGTGGAACCTGGTTGAGTTGATGCACGTTCCGTGGGGTCAGCAACGGCGAACAAAGGAGACCTAACTTAACTGAAGAACCGTTGGAATTAGTGAATTCATTGTATAAATGTGGTAGAAACACATCCAAAATGATGCGTTGTTTCAGTACAATCCACTAACCATCAGAACTCTGATTCAAAGGTCCTCTGAAACCCAAAACATCCTAGTAAAACCGAAGCCAGATGTTAATGGGGCGGTAGAGGCCGACATCACAATGAGCGTACGAGGTCAGACTGGGAAGCATGCACAAACTGCAAGAAGACATCGAGGTGATGATTAATGAGGGAAGTTTTACTCTTTGACGGGACACTGCTTATAAAGTTGCTTAAAATTCCTCAACAGCTCATGACCGTTTTCGCCCTACTTGGAGCTCATCAGGTAGGCGAAGCCCAGTAGTGTGTACGGAGGAATGCCTAAGTGAAATCTCCTGTCATTTGAAATCTGCACCATCATCATCATCATCGACAGCATGACATCGGTGTTCAACACCGATGCTTCGCTGCCGTACAACCATGATTTATTTGAAAGCCTTATTGTGAAGAAAAAGAATGAAGATGGACGGGGAGTGGACTTATTGCTGCCTTACTACAATCATTCCGAGGTGCCTATACCTCCAAACACTCATTCAGGCAATCTGAATAGAAACTGACAACAAGATCGCCACTGACATCGGTTGCAAGCCATATCTTGCAGCGTCTCCAACCAGGCGCACTGCACCGCTGTGTAGCTACATAAACCCGTCCCTTCTAATGGTTGTCACAATAGCTGTCCATTCGATCACCTCTATCAGATGTATTTCGGCAGTCTAATGGAATGTGGAAGGCTGGAAGTCGAAATATGGGCATCTCATGCCCTGCAAAGAGAAAACAAGTCAGCTGTAACAAAAGAATAGAAATAAATTGGTCCTCACAGGAATGCTGACCACAATGCTGAATCCAGATAGCTCAGCGGTTAGAGTGCGAATTTACTGACCGGAAAGTCCGTGGTTAGAACCCGATCGCTGCATCTTGACTTCGTCGAAATACAGTTAGTTCGGGTATGCTTACTGTTGTTCGATCATATGGTAGTTGATCTGTTGCCCGAGCTTGGCAATTGGTTTGCAAACGTCTCGTGTGCAGTCGAGGAGACATCGTGAGTGCGCAGTTGAGTGGGTACTTCCTCCGTGCCTAGCTGCGTTTATATAGTTTTTGAAAAGTATCTGATATCCTGTCACGTGACTGGCTAGTTGGTATATACATTTCTTGTAGTATTATTGTCCCGGTTGTGGTCTGTAAGCTTGCTGTTCCATTGGTGGCTGCTTTGAGGTGCTGCAGGTCTGTTTTCGATTAGTCCGTCACCGGTTTGTGTTGCGTTGTGGTCGCTCTTCCTTGAATTTGGTTGGTTGTGATGGCGATTTCTATTTTTGGTAGTTTCAATACTTCAGTCTGATTCAGCCTGACTGTTTGTCCGCAACTACGTTCTGTAGTTCCGTGGTTCTTTTGCTTACAGTGGTCGATAGACTGGGTCGATTTCTGTGTTTCTTGATGGCTTTTTCAGTGGAGCGCCATGCTTCCATGAGTTCACGTTCTTTCTTTGTTCTCGCTTGAGCCAATGTGTGAACAAAGCTCCAGTTGACTTTGTGCCCATTTTGATCTTCGTGCATGAAGACGAGTAAAAATTGGTCATGCCTCTTGGTTGCAAGTTTGTGTTCATGTATTCTGGTAGAGAGCTTCCTTCCTGTTTGCTCCACGTAGTGTTGCCACAGTCTCCACACTGAATCTTGTACACAAAGTCGGTCATTGACATTGTGTCCAATCGTCCTTTTGGGTTTGATAGTGTTCTCCGTAAGGTGTTTGCAGGTTTGTGGGACACTGTTGTGTTGTACTGTCATAGCAAGTGTGCGGTCATTTCTAAAATATTCCTAATGTATGGAGGTGTGATCCGTTTGCCTTCTCCTTATGCTGTTGGGTTGGTCGAACTGAGTTTTCTGAGAGTCCATCAGATAAAATTTCTGGGGTGTTTATTTCTACGAAAAGCTCTGCACAAGCATTTCTCTTCTGAAACAAGCAAAGCTGCATCCGGATTCTTTTCAAGCGTATTTAGACGCATTGCAACACTATGGAGTCAAAAATCAGGGAAGAGGACAGGATATTAGATAATCTTCAAAAACTATATAAACTCAGTTAGGCACGGAGGAAGTACCCACTCAACTGCGCACTGACGATGTCTCCTCGACTGCGGACGAAACGTTTGCAAACCAATTGCCAAGCTCGGCGAACAGATGACTTACCATCTGATCAAACAACAGCATCTCGACTTTCCCTGTCTATGCTTGGGCAACCTAGCAGTATCCCAGCCCTCGTGCTTCTTTCGGGTGGCATAGCAGTTGGGCACTGGAAGCGTGCTACAGTTGAACGAATTCGTAGTTTGAACCACGAGAAACCCCAAACTATCCTGAATGATCAATACCTCGCCGGTTCGCTTTACCAACTACGACCTCCGGCATGTTTATTTATTTCCATGTGATGCCCCCTTGGTTTCAGTAGTCAGCTCGACAAAAATATCACATTCGCCAGCTCACTAAGCATGTCAAAGTCGACAATCTCTGATCACAAGTGAGTGGGGTGACTGATTCCAGCAGAAAAATCGGTCACAGGTCTAACATCGCACACTCCAGCCATTGTATCAGTAGGGTCCGTACTTTCGCCGTCGGGCGCGTCGCGCCATCGGTATTCCACCTGAAAGTGGAAAGCAGTTTTTAGAGATTTTCCAACCTATCTATTATTCTCCCGGAATACAGGGAATAATGGACTGATCATAGTCCAGGTGAGTTTGCAACGGCCATCCGTGTTAGTTGCTCACCAGTGCGACCAGATGAATACAAGTGCATAGGTACTTATTTGTCAGCATAACCAATGACAGGGAGCGAAAACCAAAGTCCTGAACATTAGGTACGAAAGTGGAGTGCCTGTTTTGCAAAGGCCGCCCAGCCGTCAGTTAGAATGCCATTGGAAACAAGCTACTACTGCAACTGAAGTAGTGTAAACATGAAAATGACAGATAGGTGCACAAAGAAAGCTAAGGCCAAGCATGTTTACCTCATATAATGTGCGAAGGTCCATTGGATAAGCAATGAGATCCGAGTAACCAACAACTTTTTCTGTATCCACCGGTTCCCGGAAATGTTCAGCCTAACAAAATAGATGTATGGAGATAAGGAAGAAGCTCAGGAATTGTGAGGATGCTTTGAGGCTTGATTTCCAATACAAGGATAGCAACGCCGGCAAAACCCGTTTACAACGCAACCTCTACAGAGTTACACTTGGAAGATTAGACGAAGCCAGTACGATCTATTCAGATCAAATGAATGTCTATATAACTAACAGTAAAACGATGATCTCTGTAGTTCAGATCGGCTGGAAGTTGTGTCCCTTGGGTTCCTTCCCTTTTTCATCGTCCTCGAAAGGAACCTGATATTACTACGATTGCCACACGAATTCTAGGACGTTAACTGTACAGCGATGTGCGGTTAGTCCTGAAAAGACCACTCGTGGCACCGTCTGACTGGGGTTAATGCATTGACACAAGCACCAGTTTTTCGTTCAGGGCATTGATCAAACCAATCAAACTGCTCAAACCTGAAGACGTTCGCCTGTTGAATGGCGGTAACGCCTCGGATCAAATCCCAGCAGAGCCAAAAATAAGCAATGTTGATGGTTTTTGATGAGAGTGAAACCAGGGTTTGATGATCCTCCCCACTGGTGTGAACTAACCAGAATATGTGCTACAGAACGGGAGGATGACTGTTCAAACGAGCGTGATGTGAACACCAGCGGCACCCAAACTTTTCGTGCAATCTTTCGACACCTTCGGCCGTATCAAATTCTGTCCACCTCTAGGTTTCCGCCCCTCCAATTAGGCACGGAAAACAGCGCTCGTCTCACCAGGTGGTAACTTGGCATGTGTGAAACTTAGCCCAGCCACCTCAGCTTGAAGTACTGGATGCAATAATTCAAGGAGTTACTCTCTGCTTCACCAGAAAACTCGATTTCTGTTCAGTTCAGTGCGAATTCGTCGGTTCCAACTGATTCCAGAGAGAGTTCTGAGAAATCGGTAGCCAAATCCCTGAAGATGTCTCAGATCCTCCTCTCGGAGCGAAAGTAATCCAGCACAACAGAAATACAGACCGTAGCCTGATACACGCATCCTTCGAAGCCCAGTGAGATACCTTTTTCACGCCACACGTTATGAGCGGAACTTACTGACCGGAGGGTCGTGGTTCAAACCCAACACCGGCATCTCGACTGTTCCTGTTTAGGCTTAAGCAACCCAATAGTATCCCAGCCCTCATGCTTCCTTCAGGTGACATTGCCGGTAGGCACCGAAAGGGTGCTGCAGCTGATAGATTATTTGGCTGATCACGCCACAAGTGGCGCAAATTGACAGATACGATTCTGGCGTTCGGGCTTTCACATCATCTGTCACACTACCATCAGAAATAAGACAACTCACAAGATAAGTACAGTGTTCCACTATCTCCAGTGTGAGTCGCTGAATTCTCAGAGGAATTGTTCAAAGATTATACGTCATGCAGCACGACTTTGCACTTTGTGGGTGCGAAATACATGTCCAACGGGATGACCTTGATCAGCTTTTCAAATAATGCTTGCGCCTACTGCTTTTTTCAAAAAACGAGAACAAAGTCGTTTGCATATTCCAGGTTGATGAGGTTCTCGCTCGGACAGATCCAGAAACCAGGGTTTTTGAGACTTTCCAGCGCTTGCCTCATTATCTCATCAGTGACAGAAGTAAACAAAAATGGATATATTGGACATCCTCACCGGACACTACTGCTCGTAGGGAAGCTTTTAGGGAGCTGCTTATACATTAACGCACCTACAAGTACGTGTATATAAACAGCACATGATATTCACAAAATTGTGGAGCATACACCGTTGCGCAAGCATATTGAAAAGAAATAACTGGTCGATGGAATCAAACGCATTGTTGAAGTCAAGGAACCCCAAGATTGTAGGGCGCCTATACGCATGTTGTTGCTCTAACACTTGAAGGAGTTTGGAAATGTGATCCACACAGCCCCTTCCCGGTAGGAATTCTACTTGCTGTTCTCGGGTCCTCTCCTCACGAGCGTCCGTAAGACGATGTCAAATAAGCAACATAACGGGGGTTCATCTGTGATTGCAGCAGTCAGCGCGAGCACCCGTTTTGAAAATGGAAACCGCTATCTACTCACTCCAGTTGGTTGGGACGGTCTCTTTCTCCTATATAGGGGCAAATAAGTTGGATAAGCACCGACGGAGGGCTTCATCTATATCTTTGAACAGAGCGAGTCGAAGTCAGGACCAGCAGTTCAGCGACGCTTGAAAAACAAAAGGCATTCGCTTATTTCCGAGGGAGTTCCAAGATCACCGTACAGGGCTGTGTTGCCGGTTGGGAATCCAGCTGAGTAACTACAGATGAAAGGAAGAAGGCCTTCGCTGCGGAGTTGTCCATTTGAGAACGCCAACTTAACAGTTACAGACTATTGAACAGGGGAGCAAAACTCTCATATGCATCTCGTTTACAAAACTGAATATCCACCTTCTCCTTGAACGCGTTTTCCTGAACTTTTTATGGATATTCATTGACTGTTACTCAAATGCAGGCAAATGCTACAAAGAGACTCCACAAATTCCGTAAGAGATCTCACTTTTCAAAAGACGCAAAGCGGATTTACGAGAAGACGTGCTACTCATATGCCTCATCAGTAGTACCCACCGTTACACAGGTGGCCAGTTGAATTGGTCTTAAAACTGTCCAGCCCAACTACCAAGGCACTCTTATTTTAGAAGATAAGCAAATCTTTGCTTATTGTGATTGTTTGGCTCACTGAAGGCTTAGTTGGGCCGTTCCCATATCGGCTGGACTGGTTTACGCACAACCCCAGAGTTTCTAGTCCCTCTGCCTCTTCAGACTTCTGGATCCATCGAATTTCTCGAACGGCACTGATGCTCTTTCTCACCTGTCTTACAGTTCGTCTGCACTCCCAACCAGGAGGAACATATGGCCTACCTTCGAGCACGAGATCCAGTCTTGTTGGTTGGACCATTCCACAAGCAGAGCAACCATCATCTTGCAGGGTTATGGGCAGTACTTTCCAGTAAGAGCCAAAATTAGAAGACATCTTGTCAGAAATAGATCTCAGAAGATGGTCCTGGTAGACTTGTTTCACATCAGGGTCTGAGAGTTTCTCAATGGCCAGGCGAGGCGTACTCATCTTGCGCATCCAAAGAAAGCGCAAAGAGAAATAACAACGAACAAGCGTGTGATTCGACCCCACATAGGTGTTTCAGAACCAGAGGCAGTCAGTAATTAGCCCACCACACCTACAGCTAATGGCTACGTAGTTTATCTGTGTTGAAGGTTGACCCACATGTGACGGGAACCATGTGGCAAAGCGGATTCGGTTAATTCGGAAATTAGTACTGCACAGAAACAGTTTGCAGTAAGCATAAAATTGCAGCAGGCGTTCGCCGTTGTCCGTGCGTCTCGATTCCAGTCCAAGACGGACACCTAATCGAGTCTACCTACTTGCGCATTCATATCTCCGACAACCAAAACAATATCTGAGCCTTAGCCAGCCACAAAAAGGTGCTCAAAGCGTTGTGAAATCTGTCTGTGAGTGTATCAAAGCTGCAGCCCGTTGAGAAGAAAGCAAGTACGATGAACGAGAGCGATTATTGGCACGTTTAGGAGACCCTCTCACAGAATTCGCCAAACCGACCGCACAGGGGCGACTATGAACGGGCAACCATTCAACCCGAGACCCTTCATCTCTGTGGCTTAGAACAGTACCAACTCCAGCAGAACCGGCAGTAGTGGCTTCCGGCTCACCAGAGGTGCGCAACCTGAAATGAGCGGAAAGCGATGAGAAGGTCAATTCAACAACCGTGCTTGGGTCTTGAATCATCAGTTCAAAGAGACATTATACATCAATAGAAAATGAGCCCAGTGTACTTGTCCGGCATGTTTCAGAGTGTAAAAGTCAAAGGCTGCCAGGTGGAATGGGTGAAGGGGATTGAAGGACAGTTTCAAAGTGTCTATGGCCGTGGCGGCCAAGTGAACTGTAGATATCCCAACTAGTGGCAATCGGCAGCGCATGGACCTGTCAGCCTTAAGAATAGGTCTACGCAGATGCGCTTAGGAAACGGCGAGAGGAAGGGAGGAGAATGAATATGTGGAAGAGAAAGGTGCCAGAAGTAGCCTGTTTTTACCTACACACCCTGTTGTATGCAGCAAAAACGGCGGCCAGGATAGTAGCACATGCGATGGCCGATGTGGCACGAGATTATTTGTAGGTGCGGAATTCAAAGTTGTATGCGGGTTGGGATACCCCCAGGGTGACCAGTCCCAGCTAGGAGGACAACTCAACCGAAGCCTCTGGCTCAAAAGCCTAACCGCAAGGCGTCGATTGGCGTAAGACTGTCAGAGCAGCCTTCATTTTTAAGGAGCAAGTCGCCACACATATTCCAACCCTCAACATGGAGAAACAGAATACCTCTACCCATTGACCAATCTGTTATGAGAGGATCCGTGAGTGACACATCTACACTCCCAGGCATAGCTCAATGGATTACGGAGCTGCACAAACCGTCACACCACCGTATGGTCCAGTCTCTTTATGACCGGTCAGCGGCCTGGTACTGGGACGAATCAGGAATGCACTGAAAACACTCAGATACGAACAAGTCAGGAAATCACAGCCGAACGTCACAAAGGAAATAACTTGAGATGTGATGAGATATAAAACATTTACCCCAATAATCATCGGTACTCAGATATCAAAAATAAACTACGAACCCGGTTAATAATTATAAGGGGTCATTTTTACCGCGCTCTCCGAGTGATTCAACAGGAGAGAATCGGTGCATACTTTTAGCGCAAAACGTCAAGTTTTAATATTCAATTTAACATCTAAACCTTCGGAAGCACCGCTATCGCTTGTTCCCGATAGCGATCATCGTAAAATCGCTCTAGCGTATCACCACAGCGAGCCACCTTGTCGATTCCTGATTAGTTTGCACAACACAATCTGTGTTGCCAGAGCTAGCATGTTTAGTAGAACATAAGCATGACAGAAAACCGGGAACTGCACCTGCCTGATTAGCCTTACGAAGAGCGAAACCGGTCATAGGCTGTCGAAGAGTTTTCAGCAACCTTAGAAGCGTATTATGTCCATAGAATTATAACTTATTTGCTTCACTATGTTAATGACACCCCAATAAATTGAGGCAACTGTTCTTAATAAGATCAGGAGAGGATTCATTGAGATGGCAGCTACTGGGACTCGAAAACGCACTCGCCAAAACATTGATAAACCCAGAATCATTTTACCTTGAACAACAGAATAGTAGGGTTTCCTTAGAGTAGTTCTTCACCGGTCCACGTGGAGGACCGCGAGATATTGGGCCAACCTGGACGACAAAGGAAGTAGCAGAACTCTGTATCCAATGCCTAGTTATGTCACTATTCCATTTCTATTCCCCAAGTATTGAATATGAACAATCTTAACTATACCATCACAATAGACAAGTGTTCAGCTCGAATTGTCAAAATACTGTCTGGAACGGGAGGAAAGACTAACTAACTATGAACGAAAGCGGTCTGTTGTTCAGCCTAAGCGGTAAGCACTCTGTGTCCCTACAATTCAGTATAAGCATCCATGCCAGCTTGTCATCAGTAAGAAAAATGTGCACTTATCGCACCAGTTGAGTCATGAAGATAAAAAAAATTCCATCAAATCTTGGAAAATATGATAAAAGTTATAAAGGACGTATTTAACCCAAATTTAACCTACCCATTGCTGGATGGAAAGCCTGTTGATGAGGAAACAGAGCATACGTTGTACTCGTTCTTGGGTGACATTCCGCCAATTGGGCTGCTGATACCACACACACTCGGATACGAGCAGGTCCTGGCACTCCGGACAAAGCCAGGTCTCAGGGAACCGATCCATGCATAAACACGCAGGATGATACACTCGAGGACAGTAACTGCAAATAACCATCTAGATACGACAGGGAAGAGAAAGACGACACTCTGGACAGAAGAGCTGAATTGGAATAAACTTCAACCTTCAGCTCTTAAGGAACATTATCGTAATTTTGTGGAGAATTTAGGAAACAAAATGGTGTTCGATTTAGCGGAACCAAAGGATACAAGTGAATGTAGAGGAGTCTTTCTAAGCTACTGCCATATTGTTAAGTAGCGATATTTACACATTGTTTTCACTACATATCAGAGATAGTTGGACCAGGGATTTTGTGGTCTCGATCATCTTTCGGCCTAGGTTGAATCATTTTCTAGACGAAACCGTAGAACCCCATTGTGACAGTATTTATGGTGGGTAAATTTCAGTGGTGAGAAATCAAAACAAACTCGAACCAGTTACCCAACAACCATGGGGCCATCACGTGCGCATTGGAAGTTAAATAGGAATGCCAGAACCCTAAAGTTTCGGACAAGCATTCATTTACTGCTAAACTTAACGGCAAGCAGCATAGATTGGCCAATTGACTGATCAATAGCATCAAATAATGCCTACATTTCATTAACTCCCCGAATCCGGGGGGAGACAAATTTAACAAATTTGAGATCGCATCACTGTAGGCAGTGGCGCAGTGCAGGTAGACCAAGTGTACACAGGTCACAGACGATGGCGACTAAATACTTCGGTTCTCCGAAAGATGTTGGAACAAGAATCACAATGAAAGGCTACACAGCAAAGAAGTATTACGCGTCAGCACGGATCGAGAAAACGATAGAATTACCAGGAAGAAAAGGGTGGAAAACAACCCCGTTTTATACCCTTCGAATGGCCATAGGTGCCCATGGCAAGGAGAAGAGGAATACAACTTCCGGTAGCAGATGATTCCTCAGCCAAAACAACTTCATTTTTCCTAGGGTTTACATTTGGTCTAACGGATACCAGTTCTGTGCTTTTGTTTATTCGTGGACCATCCTTAGTCATGGCAACATTCAAAAAGAACAACCAGTCCAACGTCAGCTCAGATCTAACTTAACCTTTTATCCTTCCACGCCAGTTTGGCGCCTCAGTTCGCTTTCTGCTCGTGCCATATTGAACCAACTGACGGAAGGCAGCTGTATGTTTACGGCTCTAGAACCTTAGCAACTTTTTTGTGAGCGTACTCGCTGACGCATGATAAGGGTCGCTGATCGAAGGCTGACGGAGAAAAGAAAACTGAACTATTAATTAGACGAAGTTAAGACGATAAAAGTAGAGGAGGAGCGAAGTGATGTGAATGGCCTTATGGTGAGTGGCAGCATAAAAATAGCAGTTACGGTAGGACAAACACAGATGTTGAAGTTGGTATAAGCAGCCCCGAGGTACAAAATGAGCGTAGAGGACATCCAACGGAAAAATGAATGATAGGAATTATTGGGATCGCTAACTGTTTAAGGCCTACCTGTCCAACCTTGTGGCATATCCAGCAGTAATCATCTGACGACGTACAACGACTGTCATCCAGCTGGGCATGAGTGGTCCCAGTAGTTAGGTCATCTTTTTGTAGAGAACTCGAATTTCTTATCTCCTTTAACTGCTTATTACTCCGAGAAGCTCGACTATCGGTAGCCTGTCGTGAACTAGTTCGTTGCCGGCTTGAGAAGGGACGTCGTCTTGAACGAGATTCATTCCACTCAGCGTCGTTGTCTTGTTCATCTGAAGGTTGCCAACTGGAGCCTTCCAAGTCGGATTCAACATCCGTAGTTAAAGAACGTTCCAACAACTTTGGACTACTAGTGCAGTTAATCTGTTTAGGTGTTCCAGGGGAAGTGTCAAAATCGACCGCACTCGAGGGAGCAAAATTTTCTGCGGCAGGATCGCCTACGTTATTGAGTCCCAACTGTGTCTGGGAGAGTGCTTGCGTCCCCGTGTACGAAGAATCAGCTGTAGTATGGGTCGCAAAAGGAACTGTGAAATAACACGCAAGTGTAAAACAGCTTACTGCATGTAGAGTCTCCCGCAGGATCAGCAAAATGCTTCAACATGAAACCAATGAAGGGTTGGTGCTAAATATAGAATATACCAACCATTACGAACAACAGTAAAATTGTTTTCACCAGGTGAGAAATCATGGGAAGTACATATCAGAGGCTCGGTATAACAGGTGGCAGCAACGACCATCTGCAGTCAGGAGGTTGAATGCTTGGATCCCACTCAACAGGGTCTCAGGTCAGAATAACACAAAAAACCGACCAGGGTGGAAATGAGGCCGGCATATCACGGACGTTTGACCCCATGCCGAACTTTATTATAACACCCCTAAACTTCCTAAGCGTCTGTGTGTGGCAGCTACTGTGACTGCAATCAGTACGTCTTGTTTGCTTCAACGCTCCACACAAAATTAATCGATTAAATGCGAATGGTCTGAAGTTAATCTGTTTGATTGAGTGTGATTTAGGGTGAGTGCGAGTGAATGAAAATACACGTACCCAGGACGTGAACGAGCCAGAGATGTGCAACACAACTATAGACTGAGTTAACCAGTCATGGTGACAACCCGATTCAGTTTCGTTAACTAAGGGAGCAGCCGAGAAAGGACAGAAAAACACGGCTGGGCATAGCACCAGCAAAACGACTACAAACGACTACTCTGTGAATAGCCCCATTTACGACAAGCAGCGGCAACGATTGATCGATCTCACCTACGGGGAGAAAATGATAGGGCTGTCGCAAACCAGAACACGACCAATGTGACATTGTCAGATATTAGAAGAGGGTTTGGTAGATACTGAAATGGTAAACCAAATGGCATTAGCAACAAATGTCTCATTCTAAGGACAATAAGGATTATCATTGAGGATAGCACAGAAAGAATATCGATTTAAACAAAATAATACAGGAGATCAGATTCAAAGGTTGATGAGTAGTTCAAAGATGAATGCACAAGATGAGCACCAAACAGTACTTAGAACCGGAAGGGTGTAAAGATAATTCACAAAAGAATAAGCGTAATACCCTGTGTTGGTGCGAGGTAAACACATTACTGATCGGTCGCCCGTGGCCGAATGGTATAGTTTTCAACCACTGGCCGGAAGGTCGTTGGTCCGTCAAGATTCGCGGGATGCTCACTGCTGATGATTCTGAATGAGATTGAGATGACTGTACAGTGCTTCTCTGCTTTTCGGTACCTATTCGCTTCAAGTAAAGGAGAAACTCTCGACTGAAGTTCTCAAATCTCTTACTAATACAAGCGTTTAAAAAGTTGGGTGACCGGTGAGCCGAATTGGCTGAGAGAAGTACAAATCACTTTCTGAGAAAAAATCCAGCGTGTCTGAGGGGTAGCGTAGTGGGTACTACCGCGTGATGTGGACGATTGGATAGTTGTTAGAACCTGTCTAAGTTGGTCATTAGACAGTTGGCGGGGATGGTTGGTCGAGGAACTTAAAGGGTACAAAATCCAATGGGGAGAATTCACCATAGGTCGGAGATGGAACCAGCGTCCTACCAGCCTGGAATTTCACCATCTGCTCTCTTCAGAGCACTGGTTCTGCATGGGGATACAGTTTCTACTGCTTGAGATTAGCCACTATCCAGCTGCTCTATCAAACAACAACAAAAAACACCGAACCGGAAAAAGAGCCATCAAGGTGTCGTGTTAACGCCAACTAGGTACACGAATGAGCGATTCACCAGACCCGGTGTGTTCGGAGGAGGGGTGGTTAAAATTCCAGATGGCTTCCGAACAGATTCACGCAGCTAGTCGGCGAATTCGATGCAACTTTGCACATTACTTTCAAAATGAAACCCCACTATTTCGAAGAGCAATTCTACCGAAGAATAGCAACAGCGAGAGGCTGGTTCGCAAACTCGAAATGCAAATTAGAAATAAAATTACATTTTTTTCTTCCCATATTACACCGGATCTATAGCTTTTCAAATAGTTTAATCCACTGCGAATTTGGCTGCTCACATCGCTGCATTTAAATAAAGAAGCGAAAATTTTAGCTGTACTGCGGATACGAGATGTGCTATGAAAACCGATGATTTAAACATTTGCGAGGTTGGTGGGCCTGGATCACTCCCACATTGGACCGAGAGTTTATATTCAAGGTGTCAAGATGGTGAATCCTGATGCTACCACATGTGGGTGATACAGTACCTAACCTTGAAGAAACACCTTTCAGGGCGTGCAAAACCCGTTTCCAAACGGACTGTTTCCTTGTAGAAGAGTGTCTAGTGGAAAGCGTGCCACATGATTTCTGGACTGATGCAATGAAAATTCGCTTGTATCCAGGGTTTTCACAACAACTTGCATGACAGCGGGGAATTTTTTATTTCGTCCAAAAAAATGGTCCGTATATCCAAACGCTTATGTATCGTTGGTGCAGAAAACGTGATGAACCTGTATGATAGTGTTGGGCATATCAGTATCCCCATAAACTGTTTATTTCTCGAGTTATTGCCAAAATTATTCTTTGAAGTTTTGAATTTTTCAATTTCGCGCCTTTTCCGCCATGTTGCTCCTCAATCCAAAAGGACTGCGCCTCTTTCCTATCGGTCAGTTGGACTTTGTGTGTGCTAACGGATTTATTGTTCCCCAAGGTCGCCCAAAATATATATATTCGACGGTGCTCCCACTGTACTTCGCCTTTGGTTGAGGCAATAAAAGCCCTCCTCTGAAGGTCTGGTGTTCTCTTCTCTCTGCGCTAGGAGTGGTGGGGCTCGCGTCATAGCTGGGGATTCGTGCGCTCGCTCTCAGGTCGCGCATAGCCGTTGATCGTACCCGATTCCGATACATAACAGATAGTCGTCAAACTCTGTTGTCACTAGGAACTGGTGACTCTTCATCCTGCTAAATTTGAGTAAGAACCGCTAAACATGCCGCACTATCATATAGAGGTAGTTATACATCAAGAAAACAACGGTGATTAGGAATTCAAGAATTATTGATTCCCAGTTCGTTGCTTCATCCCATCCTTCAACTGTAGTATGTTCAATCGACATTGCAATTGAACGGTTTCAACGAAAGGGGTGTTCTGCAAATCTGAGGATAATTCATCGGCCATTTCAAATCAAATCCGAGCAGAAAGAGTTCAAAAATGCATCGCTTTACTCACGAAAGCCAACTAATAAGTTTGTATGAATAGCAGAGGGTACTGTTATAGGCGCGCGACCTTTTTGGAAGTGGATCGGTCATCTAGGTGATCGGAAGTTATGTCCCCTTCGATTCCAGAAAGGAGGGATTGTGACGGGCAAAAATCTGTGCTTCCAAAATTGTCTATCTGACGGAATGTCCCTCTTTGGAGGGGACACATAGGTTTAGAAATTTAAAAATCCACGCGGATATGACTTCTGCATATAATCCACCGATCCCAGCACGGTGGCCTTCTCGAAAAGAGCTCACCATGTGAAAAAGTAGTAAACCTCGCTCCAAGTAAATCGTGCGCCAAATCTTGGCCTGTGAGGAGCGCTGTTGTAGGCTCTTCAGTGGACTGAACTCTTTCTCAGGAGGGATACTACGGAATACAGACGTTGTATTCCCTGAAAAACTATGATTATGATAAAACATTCACATTCCGAAATTTGGCCGAAATAAGAGCACGAACCTACACGTAAAAATGTGCACGATTCCGTCACATCCAGCCGGTTAATATGGCGAGACGAGGCTCGCCACTGAACCGAATATGGACACATGAAAGTTACACATGGAGAAAATAAAACCCAAAATAAATATGCCCGAAAAACCGTACTCTGTGAACATGTAACCAAAAGAATGAGGAGCTAACTGCAACTGACGATCCCTATCATTGTAAAATACACTTCGAATCAATCATACCATTCATAGTAAGATCAGCCACTAAGCAAAACAGAACTATACAACGAGGTGAGCGAGGAATAGCATGCTCACTCTTCTCAACAGTACACACAAAACAGGCCAATCATATCCTATATTAACCGTACGGTAGAGATCAAAACTTACTCTAAACCGTCGCCCATACTCGCATAAACATGGCGTAGCAACCAAACACTGGCAACGGATGTTTTTTGGATTGGTCAGCTTCAACGCATCAAATAAGAAAACCCTGACCTATCGCAAATCGAGGGTTGACAACAGCGAAAAAAGTATCCAACTTACCGGTCGCAACAGACCCATCTTTGTACGCTGGAATCATCTGTCATATAAGGAAGTAAACAGGGACAATCGAACAGTCAGTAGGAACGAAAAATCACGAGAAAGGCTAAAATGTTAAACAAAACCAAAAGTACAAGTCATGTTTTTTATTGAGTGTTGATGAAAAACGTCGAAAGTAGAATTCTCTAATAACTCGACGTCTCGATCACCAAGGGTGACCGTCAGAACACAGCAATTTAGCCCTGCTAAATGGGTCCACCACAATTTATAACATACGCTTTGCAATCAAAAGGCTTTAAGATGGTCTCGTCAGAGAGATACACATATAAGTAACATAAAGGCTCAGAAGATCAAATTGCAATAAACTGGGTCAATAACGCCAGTCAAAAAGATTGTCATACAAAACGGAGTTACTCATGGTTCAATGTTAGAGACAAGTTGACCTTGGAGTTCGTGGACCATGGCAATACCAGCGCTATCAAGTACCCCTTCTAAGGCAAGGGTCGGTTATCGTAGTCGAATTGGAATTGCTTCGACTTTTGCAGGTGCAATTAACTGGACGACCTTGGAACTATTTGATGGCACTAGATAGATCACACTGAACGATTCGTCCGAGTTAATTCGGTGAGTAGTATCGATCGAGTGTACAGCAATCGCACGGTCACGTGGTTCGGCTTGTCGGAACGTTTGCAAAATGGTATACGCTCACCAGCCCTTGGGGATAGGTACTGTGTAGTATGTTCAACATAGTCTGCGAAACATGTGCAAACAAAAGAATATATCAACATAGATGAGTCGTAGACGGGCGTCTAACCCTTCAAGTTAGAGTTGGTCATCCAACCACCACTGAGATGTGTCCTCAATTGCGCGGCATTAAATGTTCTTTTGGGAGAAGTGGTAGGCCAACGAGCAACCATTTCAGGTCTTAACAATTTGGATGTATATCTGTTTCCCGTCTGCCGAGTGCCTACGTAGTTTCCCATAATTGCTTAGTCTTCTCAGGTGTCGCAGCCCGAATTTTTCCGGGAAGCTATTCTTCATCAGGGACTAATTCTACAAATAACGCTCCTTCGGTACAGACTGTGCAAGCCCAATTGGCCGGACACTTTAATACGTTTCGTTTATGTCTCTGAAATCAAAGGAACTGTTGAAATTTATGTATTGGACTTTCCTGTATACTTGTCTCCGAAGCGTGTCACCCTGTTTTCGCAGTAAGCAGGACATCTAGAAAGGAAATACTATACCAGGTTCCCCCTCACCGATAAACCCCAGTGCATCCGTGCCAAACTAAAATCCTGAAGTAGCTGCCTAATTGTATTGTGGCAATAATATATGGGAAGCTATCACCAATATAAGGTTTACACAAAGAGGAACTGCGAAGTTACTGGGACTAGTTGACGCTAAATTTTACCCACAAATATATTTGCTAAAATTGATCCAAGTGGGAAGTCCACCGCTACTCCATCTCTGACTATAAATGATCACATTGAATAGGATTTATATACTGGACGTTTAAGGTAAGAGCAGTTTCTCAAGGTTGAATGAAGGGATGGGTGGAATGAAATCACAGACAGACTCAACTATTTCGATTAAAGGAACAGTGGTAAAAGAAGGAATTTCAAGAGAGCATATTTTCTTGCCCACACTTGGAGGTTCTGGAAGCAGTCGTGCAGGCAGTGATTGCACGGGGCTTTCCTGAAGGGCTCGAGTAGTGCTTTCAACCAGCGACTGATGTCACTGGTCATGCCAAGCATCGGCCTCAAAGGGCAATCAAGTTGATGGATATTAGGGAGAGCTTACATGCAAAGGATATGTGTTAGTCTCAGTCAGTCGTACTATTTCCAATACTGAACCAGGAGCGGCCCTCGAGTTTGCAGACCAATTTAACTGACTGACGGTATCAACCAAATGTATTGCAATTTGTTCTTCCTTTAGGTTCTTACATTAGCTATACATGTAATTGTCTGAAGAGACCACATCGAAATTATACAACAACGTACGCATTTCAGCTCTGCTTATCAGTGAGCTCCATGTTCAAAGAATGGTATGGAAATCAATCCAAATATTGCCCTGGATGAGTCGTTTTAGGATAATAAAAAATCATATCGAAACCTGATTCACTGTCCTAACAGGATGTGTCATCGTTGGTTGAGATTTGAGAACGTTTAATGGATATTTCGTCCTGTAGCTGAAACCAATCTACGCTTGTGTGCTTCCCGGTATTTCAACATAGACTGCTTCACTTATAGGATAAAACGTTCATCAAAGGATGTCATCCGTTGAACGTGAAACGAACTGTTGTAAGCTCAGTGATAAACAGAACTAAAATGATATGTTCCGATGAGAACTGCAAGGCCATGAAGGTCAATTATATCAAGGATGTGTTGCAGCGGAACAGCTATCCAATGACTTCCTTAAGAAGTTGCAAGCAACACTAAAATTGGAAAATAAGACCATTTTATCCACTGTTCAGATTTCCGTTTAGGCAGTTGAGCAAGTTCTGTGGTCTTATCGGAGTTGAACACACGCAGTTCCTTCAAAATTGATGACACTATTAGAAGACAACCTGATGATCCCACCAAACAAGGTGATCAAGCTGGCTGCATACACAGTTGTGAGGGTTGGAACGCTAACTATGTTGGAGAAATCAGCAGGCGACCAAGTGTGCACTGCAGGACACAGAAGACCTGAGCACTTTCGTAACTCCAAAAACTGGAGAATGACTCAGCTACTGCTTGGCAAGCCTTGATGGAAAACCCTAGTGCCTCATTTGAACAGGCTCAATCAGTACACAAGATCCTGGCAATGCACACAAAACGGCACCGTGCGAAAGCTTCGGAAATTCACACACAACTTACCAGCGTCAACCGAAACGATGGTCAGTCCATACCCACTGTGGTCAAAGCCCATAAACAGCAACCAAGAGCGCGAGCAGGTGATCTCAGCCTCACCTACCCATATACGGCTGTCACAACTTGACCAGTCGAACAGCCAAGTGAAGGTTGATCACACAATGGTAGCTACCAGTCAACCCGGTTTTTTGTATTTGGTGAACCCGATTATTTTGCTCCCGACAAAACACTGAGTTATTTTTTAAAAAAGGTCCAGTAAACCCAAACACAGCACACAATCTATTCGACCTCCTTCTTAAGCCAACTAATGCTTTACCCGTTGCTGTTGAAACAGATATTTGGTACACTTCGCCTGTGATTGACAAAGGTTAATAAGTGGACGCACAGCATATTCCTGTTTGAGTACGAACAACGAGATTGGGGCTTTCGCAAACTGCGGATAATCTTCCACTTGTGGTCTAAAGAGCCAAAAGAGTCATGTAATTTTATGAGCAAATGACATCTGATTCGAAACACCTCCAATGGTGCTTTGAAGTAATGTGCGCAAATGGGGGGAGCGCAAAATTAGCAACTCCAAAGTGGTCGTATTTTCGCTGGTTGGACAATGCAGCCGCAAAAACTTTACCCCCAATAAAAATGATACCATCACTGCACCAGTTGTGATGACGATGACGTCGTTGTGTAACCATACTAAGCTATGGATATGGGCACGGTCGAATTAAACGGATTTAGGAGACAGGTCCACAAAATGGAGTAAAGGTACACGGATCCGCTCTGGTGATCAGCACCACCATAAGCTAGTCATAACTAAAAAAGGAATACATGACGAAAGACAAACAACCATCAAAAAGAGGCGGATGAAGCCCGAACTGTATGCCACTGTATGCATGATACTCTGTCCATAGCGAACAGTTCATCAAGACTGTGGCAGAAAATTTCCGTCCCAAACAACGAAAAGCACCGCTCACCCGTTGAAACTTACCCATTTTGACCTCTTTTTATTTCTTCGTCGTTCATCCCCGTCACCCATGGGCTGTGAACGTTTGTTAGAAGATACTGGGGCAAGCAGGATAAAAGAAAGCAATGTTATATTCATGGCTGACCAATATGAATCTGCTGAAGCATGATGAGTATGATATACAGAAGGTACCAGACAGCATAATGACCACGGCCTAATGTCCTGTCTGGGATTATTGTCTCCCGGAGGCTGTTTTGTACTACGGTGGTGGTATGCTTGAAGCATCACAATTCGGAACTATTCGTTTTTTGCCCCTAAATGACTGTGTGCATAAAACGTTATTTGTGATCAGCACTTAGTAACAGAACATAAAAGCGTCATTCCATCGACCGACCGATAAAAATTTAACTAAGTTTCTTTTGACAGGGAATTCGACTGAAATTAGATTGGAATCTTCGCTCGAGATGTTCTCCAAATGAACGGTCTGTGCAAAAGCTAAGTCATGTTTCAGTTGGAACCGATGGTTTTATGTCCAGATTTCTCATCTACATTGAGTAGCCCCACATCAAGTAAACTATGCTTTCAAGTTGTAGACAAACCAAATGGTAATTAAAATTCCTCTCCTATGAGGACAAAGCGAGTAATAGGCTGGCACCTTGTGGTTACCGGACAGAAATAAAATAGGTCCATTGACGGCAGCGGCCGGTCTCGATAAAGTAGCCGTCATTCAAGACTATCCGGTCAGTTGTATTGGCTTACAAGACAAAGCGATGGTACTCATTTCTTGCCAGAAACACGGAACCAGGGAAGCATCGGAGCACCTGCTAGTCAGTAATAGTGGGTGGAACAAACGTCAGGATCTGGCTTAACCGATATTATTAGCCAAGCACTCAGTACTCACAGTAACACGCGTAAAGCCCCAAGGAACACCACACTTACACTTCTTATTCGCCTTTAGCGGACGGCGCTTGGCGGGAGTGTTAGAATCTGTGCACCGTGGGACCAAATTAGCCGCTCCAAGGGTGACTTCCTTGGAATTTGCAGTCGACTGCTCAACCGCTTCCAAAACAATCACCAGACGATCTGCAATTAGGAAACAAACAAAAGATACTTGCTAGTGAGTGGCGCAAATTTGAAGAAACTCCAACAACGAGCATTTGACCTTTAGAATTAAATGAGAACTTGTTTAGCACAAGCTCCGCGGCAAAAGCATCGCCACGGCTGAGGAGATGCCACACACCACAGATTTTGATGTTGATTTTTGTTCCTTTGTTAAACGATTTCATAGTTTGTCAAGGTTTGTTCAAGAGAGACTGTATTTAATTGTGCCAAGCTGTTTAAATGTGGGTTAAATGGAATCCGTTCCTGATATTCTCATTCACCTTAGCTGGCTGAGTAAAAGCAGTACACAACTCCTCGATGAGTGACTATTTACACGCCGTTCATTAATTTAGTAAATTAAACAGGATTATCAGTTCATAACATAAAAACGAAGGAAGCCTGTAGAGTTCCAACATCACATTCATGTAATCTATAAGGAGGAAATACATCCACAATATAAAGTCACGTAGCTACATCTTGAATGGTCGACAAGACACTGGATTTGGTCTTCGGAGAAGGCGGATTTGTGGTCTCAAATCCCACAAATCTACTTTGGTGGTCAAAGAAATTGAAACTAAACTCCGAAAACTCACACTGACCCCTTCACCATGGACAGGACGGTACGTGAAAACTTGAGGCAGCACCCTTAACTATGATATTGAGTGCTTATGTTTTAACGAAGCGCAAATGATTTCTTTATCAAACTTAGCCGTTGTCATTACAGAGGGCCTGGTAGGGCCTGGTACTTCATGTGTAGTGGTTAATAGAACATACTTTCGGAGAAGGACTGGGTGCGACTAGAGGAAGGTGGGATCATTTACCAAAAAACGCTGCTGCTTATTGAAACTTACTTGCTCTATATACCGTGACACAAACAAGTCACGAAACCGATCCTGTTACACGTATCTGTTAGACCAGAACGGGGAGGAGGAACATAGCGTATAGTGGGAACTAGCGACTTCTCTTTCCTAGTTGTTGTTTATTATCCTCAATTCGACTACGATTCTCACTGATGGATGAACAAAATTATAATTAGAACATAAAGGTTTGCACAAGCCAGGTATCTCCCCAAAAATAGGTAAAACATTGTGAGGGAAAGAACAGGCTTAAGAAATTCAATGAGGCCCGACAACTCGTACAGAAAGGAAGATCAGACAGATTGGTTTCGTGAGATCAGCTCCCGGATGATTCTACCCGGAAACTGTATTCATTCTGCTGCATGAACATTGAACTTGGTCATCCGAACGATAGAATTGTTCTGCAACATTGTGGCAAGTACTGGAAGCATCACCTAAGACCATCAAGCAAGAGATTCCATAATAATATCGACTTTAACTAGTAAACAGCTCAAGGAAACGTCCATGGTAAACCAAGAAATTCCTCCTCAGGCGCGATTCAAATTCCACGGTGAAAAATACTGAACTGCCTCATTACAAAACTGAAATAAACGACTCATTCCATGAAGGTGGAAATAAGAATGTTACGAAAAATGATGAACACGTCCTCAAACCTGAGGCATATTAAGCCAAGAAATGTTAGTAAAAATTAATCCATTGTTTCCGTCTGTCCAGCTGCGCTTAACTTCAAATTCAGTTGACCCACCTGCACAAAGCTCGCTGGAATGGTATTCTGAATCTGCTGATCCTTCTGAGATGTTCGCCATAGAAAATCAAACATCAGTGGGAAGCGGCGCAAAGGACGAGGGTAGCCCAATGACATCCAACGACATCCGCTAAAAAATGGAACAAACAGGACATTGGTTTGAGTAACTATAACCCACAGAGCTGAAAACACTTCGATTTCATTTTTCGACTGAAGTCCCTCTATGCCGAAAAGTCGAGAAGCTGAATCACCCATCTTAAGAACCACCAGCAGTGCACACAGAAAAACAACAGGATTGCCTACCCAAACTTCTTTCGGTTAAGGGTGGAAAACAATGATACTTAACTTCGCTTGACTCATTGGCCGTTTGGATGAGTCGCAACTTACAACACGGCACCATTAACTTAACCATGCAGTTTTCTTTACCAACGATGCCTCGGAAGCGTTTCTGCTGTCAGATGGCGTCAACGAATCTGCAACGAGGTAGTTAGAAAACGGGTATTTGGTTGCGCAGCAGATACCTCAATCGCGGAAAACATCCAGCTTCATCAAATACGGTGGCTCGGTCATGTGCTACACATGCCGAAACGGCGTCTACCGAGACAAGTGTTGTTCTCCATGCCTCCTTCAGAATGGACTACATGACTTGGCAGGAGGGCACGAAGGAGATTACGAAGAGTGTATGGGTAGTTAGTGCGGTGCGCCTTCCAGAACGGGGTCCCATCGACCCCGGAGGTTGCAAAAAGTGGCGGCTGATCGATCTTAGTGGCGTGTGTGCTGTCATTTGCTTTCCAGTTGGTCCAATTGACCGTTTGGAGGTGTAGGCACCTCAGAATGCTTGCAATAGGCCAGAACCGGGTACCCTCCTTCACCCACTTTTTCTCTATTTCTTCATTCTAAGGCTTCTCTGATGACGACGATGCTGAGATAAACTTTGTACTTGTACGGCAGTGAAGCATCAGTCTCAACACTAGTGTTGCTGACTCTGATGTTGATGACCAACTATGCAGTACCCGCCATCTGGTGTCGACTAGCTCTTTAAGTGAACAGTTTCCAAATGTTGAGACAACCGAAGGTACTTGTTCTTAACCCCACACAGGGTACATTTGTTGGTTACCACCTGTTCTGACTTTTCATAAAAAATCGTTCAGCTGTAGCATTCTTTCGGTGCCCAACTGCCATGCCACCCGAAAGAAGCACGAGGGCTGGGATACTGCCAGGATGCCCAAGCCTAGACAGGGGAAGTCGAGCGGCAGAGGTCGGGTTCGAACCACGGACCTTCCAGTGAGTAAATTCGCGCTCCAACCACTTGGGTCATCTCTGACTTTTCGTATTTTAGAGGCAATAGTTTCTATTATTTGGCTCAGTGGTTGGGGCGCGGATTTACTGACTGCAAGGTCTGTGGTTCGAACCTGGCCTCTACATCTCGACTTTTCCTGCCTAGGCTTGGACAACCTGATAGTATCCCAGCCCTCGTGCTTCCTCGGGTGGCATGACAGCTAGGCACCGAAAGGGTGTTTCAGCTGAACGAATTCATTTTCACCGTTTTTTCCTGTTATTTTTCTAGCGAACTACCGGTCATTGGTGGTGGACCAGGTGACTTAAGCTGCTCACCGAGCTTGGAAATCGCCCAGCAAATAGTTCATCAGAAATACAGATGACGGTGTATGATCCCAAAGTACTTTCAGTGCTCACTGTAGACATCAGTAGTCTTCAGATCTATGAAAGGCGGCGACTGGGGGAGACAAGGTCTCGCAGGCGTTAGTACGGTTCGGATGGACGCGGTATACATAACGAGCTTTGTTTGATGACTAGTTTCTGGGCATTTCGATAGACCGGTGTGGTACTCCATGAAGACCTTTCTGGCGTTGTCAATGCGAATGCTTATTTTTGCCCTGTTTGTCCATTTTGGAGGAAGGTATGACCAAAATACTTAAAGGAACCGACTTGATTTATGGGTTTTCCGTTGACACTGAGCAGGCTGGGCTAGAATTCCGTGCTTCTACCTTCAGGACCCCTATCTATTAGGCTGATGGCCTGATAATCATCCCATACTTTCGTGCCCCCTTTTTTCTGTATCGGCAGACCCTTAGCAAAATAGTTCGTTGAAAGCCTCGACAAGTGTCGGCCAAAAAGTGCAGATTTCCGCGATGATACCATTTTACCTGGAGACTTCGTTCTTTGATAGTCTGATAGTTTCCGCTAATTCACCCGGGCTAGACTAGAGCGATTTCAATCAATGAGGTACGGCATGCAGGATGTGATGTCTATGGTGAATACTCAGTGGTTGAGGAGGCAAATGAGTGGTGACCTGAAGTGTTCAGTGGAGCTACCTTAGAACCTCGCGTGTCTTGTGACAAACAGTGGGTGGGTTATTTGTGGACAGATGCATGTCCACCTTTTATCACAATACTGTAGGTAGATAACGTAGCCACACGCGTTTCATCATCACCGTCGTAACACAGGCTTTGTTCACGTGTATTCTGAAGGGCCCGACCAGATTTGGGTCTCTTGACGGTTGGTCACTCCGTGAGGAAAAGCCGTGTTCTTATATGTGTTTTTGAATAACGTGACCAGTTTGCTGATGGATTTTGGCAGTCACCTCCATCTGGCCTCTTGTCGTGATTGATGTTGTTGTCGCTGTACATGTTACTCATGCTACATCGCGGGGGGGGGGTAAATTTCCCCACCTTTCAACGTGTAAGCTCTGAAAGATGCCCCGCGGGGGCTGACGACAGAAGTTGAGTCGTCTGACAGCTAAATGCCGGAACCGAAGGGTACCCGGCAGAACTCTCAGGGGAACGGAGATTGTTCACGGATAACTGGATCACTCCTAACTAATCGACAATCAAGGCCAGAAGACTCGTGTTACGAGAAACCGGTGTCAAGGGCAGTATCCATTTACACGGCTCGATGCGCCAAATTCTGGTCCCTAGATATACGTTCGTGTGAGCACAATATTTACTTTCTGAGTTTTAAACTCGAAATGAAAGTCACTTAAATAGATCCACCTCCAAACAACGATGACATGGCGATAGTGGCATGTCACCATTACATAACTACACCTCTTCGTCCTTTCTTCGTAGGTCATCATTGGATGGCCGTGGGAGTCTTAACCAAAGCTTTTTACTCTGCCACTGGCCCAAAAACTGACGGATCAGCCGGAAGGTTTGCGAACGCTCCTATCTGGCACCATCACCATTTATGACCAGTAATTCATGCACTCTCTGGGGGCTAAGACGACGCCGCAAGCAGTGGAAATCATAAGGAAGCCAGCTAACAGAAATTAACGGTTCCTTCAGAGGTGCGGTTTTTGCAGCGTCATGAAGCTTACCCGAATGCTGATGAAACTGCTCGTTATATGGACGCCTCCAGATAGCATCAGCATGCTTCGAATGAGATCAGTTCAACACGAGACGCGGGCAATGTCCGAAGGCCAGCCACTAGAAATAACCGGTGTAACCTGCAGATTGAATTCAAACTGGGGACCGTCGTTTGCTACAATTCTCTTGTCTGATTTACCAAGCAGCCATGCTAATTAAGTCAGAATAAGCTAGCTTAAGCCAGCTATAATAAGGTAGAATACGAAGGAATATTTGAATTCCTTTAAACAGGAGATCGACAGCCCCTTCCCAAAACTGACACGCCTTGCCTGTTTATAGGTGTACCCACGCGCGCTTCTTCTTGCGGCCGTTCCTATTGTTTTTGCTCGTGCTTCATCGTGCTTCATCACCATCAAAGACAGCAACATCAGTGTTCACACTGATGCTCCACTGCTGTCCTTACTCGTTGATGGCTCCCTGATTCATGGATTAATGCACAAGATCGAACCTTCGCCCAAGCATCATTCAGCGGCTTCCGTTCACCTGAAAGCCATAAGCGGAAAAAGGGCATAGTACCGTTCTTCAATTCCTCAGCCCCGGATAGTAAGCTTCCCAGTGCAAGGAATCACAAAAAGCATCTGAAAATGCCTTGAACTGGGAGTTAGATGGAGCGTGAACAACCGTCCGAGGAAGGTTATTCCATGAAGCAACTATCCGAAGGGATAAAAATTGCTGCCGAATAAAAAAAGTAAGCTCTGAGCTTGAAAACCCTCTCACCATGTCCCCGCCGTGTGTTAGTTGTGTCAACTGTGAAAAATCTGTTGGCCAATCCTTGTTCAAACAGAGCATAAGTAAGTATTGGGTTCCTTCGGATGCGACAACACACCAGGGGAAAGAGTCCATACACCTAGAGAAGGGGTTTCGTAATCACCGGATTTAGGATAGCAACCACCTTCGTAGCAGCTCGCTGGACACGCTCAATGAAGGTTACGTATTCCTTGCGTCCTGAGTAGACAACTTGGTTGGCATTTAAGAAGCGGTATGATGTAGGCCCCATACAGTATCTGAGTCCATGTGAGTAATAAGGGGGGAAGGTGTACCGAGTCATCCGTAGAACGAATATCTTTTGAGCCTATTTCTTATGGTGAAGTGAGAACATGTCTGAAGAGAGCCAGAAATCCAAGTCCTCTTGGTATCTCTCATCTGATTCCTTCTCACCACGCATGACAAAGGAGTTCCCTGAATTTCTTCCGAACAACATATGGACGTGCTTCGTCATTCAGAGAAGGGTGCCAGTCCAGTGACCACTGCTTTGCAGCGTCTACATCCATTTGGAGGCCGCTGGTGTTGGAACCCCACAAAAAGTAGACATGGATTTGAGGGCGCATCTGAAAGGTCGTTGATATAAAACAAACTCAGGAATGATTCTAAAAGAAAACATTGGTAAACTGCAATGGAGACCGGTGAAGAAGAGTAGGTCGAGCCTATTTTCACTCGGAATGTTCTATCTTATAAGAACATGTAAATCCAGCGTAGACCTTCTCAAACCCCATAAGGCTCAAACTTATGGAACAGCGGAACGTGTGGGACCCGCTCGAATGATTTTGAGAAGCCATAAAATGTAGCATATGGGTCCTTCGTCTTTGACTTCCGTTAAGCTGTTCAGAAGTACGAGCATGTTCGTCACACAAGAACGGTTTGGTAGGAATCCGTGCTGCACTGCGGATACCAAGCTGGTGGTACTGAAGTCACTTAATAGGGTCCACTTCTCCACCTTGCATGATATGTTAGTGAGGTTAGCACGCTTGTAGCTGCCTGGCGATAAGCGGTCATCAGAGTTGCAGATTGGCGCGACAATCGATTCCTTTGAAGCAGAAGGAAGGTCGCCTTCGTCGAGCGACTGACGAAACATCAAGCAGCGATGTTTCGCCAATGGCAGCGATGTTTTCTTCAGGAAACTTGGATGGAACTTGTTTGACCCCGTGGGAGCTGCAGCTCCCTCAAGGGGTTTGTCTTGTGCAAAAGTTAGCGAAGGCAATCAACCTGTTGTCATATTTAACTGAAATAACGTTTTTCTTTCTAGCCCAGTCTAGCTGCTCTCCCTGGGACATCTACGAAGTTGGCCTGGCCGACTTCCCTCCACCGTGCCCGGCACCACGTCGAATACGACGTGCGGAGAACCCTTGGAGATCGGCAGAGAGAATGTCCCAATTGGTCCGAATGTGGCCAATCAGATTCGTGCCTTCACTTCCACGGTTCAGCGGCAGACACTCGTAACAGAGCTGACGTCCACCTTCCTCGGATCCGTGTCAGCTGTCCGAGTATGTCTTTCTGATATGGAAAGCGGCAAGCCATAGTTAATGTGGAACAGCTCAGCCGAAAATTGACATCTGGGCGCTTCTCGCCCACCACTTAATTTCTGGTGCGATTTGGTAGATAGCTTCATGGTCATTGGGTGAATATAACCGTAATAGTCATCCTATACCCATTAGAAGCTGTATCAAGCCACTGTGCCTTTCATTATATAGTAGTGGACTGTACTTCGGGCCAGGGATCAGGGTTGGAGTTGTGAGACTATATGGTGTTCACTTTCGAGAGTTTCAGAAGCTCAAGCTTCGCGAACCGTCAAACAACCAGGTTTCACAAACAACTCCATTTTGGTCGCCGGAGGGCTATATGAATCCTTAAGCATGCGTGTAGATAGGCATGTCCTGGACCGCGTTCTTCCCCATTCCGGTGTATCGCCAGGACCAGCGGCCTTTAATAAACGCTGTCCACCGTGCAGCGACCAGAGGGTGAACTCAAACGGTGGCAATGCCAATTTTGCCGGAATACCACTTAAATGTGTGTCCCCAGGTTTGCAAAACCAAACAGATACAAAGAGCCGGTTGAATGCTGCATTGCTGATCGACCAGTCACCATTTTCACCGCAGCGTCACTTGTCGAAATTGCCTACGATATAAGGGGTTTCGTCGTATGAGGGAGAGGTTCTGAAGTTTCCAACAAGAAGCCACTGCTGAAGTATTGTATTTGGTTATATTTGTTGGTTGTCGCTTATTTAAAAACTGCTTCCATGAGCATGGAGTTAATTAATTACACAAGTTACAAAAGCATTGTGAGAGATCATCAACCTTACTGGAACATCCACGCGCCTGTAAGACCACGTACGGTCATGCACATAGTTCACGACTGGACCGCTATAATTCGCAGAGTCGGTAGGCTGCCAGGCCTTCCAGCAAGTTGCCTTGCAAATACTACAGACAAACAGCACACCAGAGATGGGAATCAACATTACGCTTGCTAGATGATTTTCATGAAAATACCTTCGCTCTGCTGTAAATTGGGTTGTAACCTACATGATAAATTTTAAATTCAAAACGGCCTAACAAAATCAGCTGTTATAATCCAACTTTGCAGCTGCTGTGGGTAATCTCAAGAATTTCTAAACTCCTTGAAGCCCGGAAAAAACAAGGGCTCTGGGTTTCGGGAAATCATGATACCGCCGTAAGATTTCGTCACCTCCTGCGTCTCATATTTTTTGCCCAAGAGTGCAGCTAAGTGCAACCAGTCGGATGAAGCCTGTGTGTTAGCAAACCGTGCCGCCGAAAGCAGAAAACTCAGATCTTATCATGTCTCTCAATAAGCGCACACGTGAAAACATAGCGTGCCGTTCCCCAGGTGTAGCAGAACTATGCTGTACCCAGAGGATTAAAAATCTCCAGTCAAGGAGTGGGTGGCCATGATTATTCTATTTGTCAACTGACTGAATGCCGGATACAAGACCTCAATAGGGGGAGTAGGTTCCAGATAAAGAATAACAAGTTCATCGCCTCTGGGAAGTTCATCGTAAGTTTCACCGAACGATGATGCGCCTCAAACTGACATGTAGTTCCGGAAATATCAATAGCCTATAAGATTTTTTGCATTGACTGTTAGACGAATAGGTTCAGTCCAATCCGAATATCATTCACAATTGGGAGAAGGGCAGATCAGGCCACAGTGCTTACTGACAAAACATAATTTTGATGGATTACGCCAATCGCGAACGTCATAATGAGCAAGCTTTTGGTTTTTGTACTAGCTGCTGCATTCTCAGCATACATCCGCAGACCGCTGGAAAAGCTCAAATGGCCATCTCTGTTTCAAAATGGCACCTCGTCCCTTCATTGCAGTGGGTACAGATAGAGCTCCTTAACTGTCCTCTGAATGACGTTATAGAGTGGTTTAATATCTATGCTCGGGTATTTTATGCGTCCGTTGATTTCCAAATACTGCTCCTGTAAGCCTCGGCCTTTCGACTCAATGGGAGGAAACAAGATGTTCAGATGCACCAGACGTCGCACTCGCTGATGGTTGATTCCTACTGCAAGGACTTAAGGTCACCCGAAAGACAAGGTACGACGGTCTCTCCGGGTAATTAGAGCGGCTGCAGATCATTAAAACTCCCCCTCGTTGACGAATCATTCTATGCAGTTTAGCTCTGTGCAACAGGCCATACACAACTGCACGTTCATTCTGGTTGGCTCAGCAGTTATAGGCTGAAGTACAAAACGTTGGTGGTATAGGGCTCTTATTCTGCATCCACTCTGGCTTGTACTAAGTGGACTATCATTAGCGGGGTTGCCAGAGCTCCTATTATATTGTACCCCTTATGAAGCTGTGGGACAGTCGATATGGCGCTAACCAACAAAGTCTTCAGTGAGTACGCCAGTCAAGGGCTTCGAAAACTACCGGGGACTTCGTATAGGCGCGCTGAGTCCCCAGGTTTCACCTGCGGTGAAGGAGGCCCCAAACCTGTCTCCTCGTATCTGTTGTTAATATATGCCTGTTTATCTCCCACCCAACATTCCGGACATGAACAGTACATCCATTGCTAATGAAGAAGCAAACTTGCTTTACAGAACTCCTGTCACTCTGCTCGCAATTTACTTTGATTCAGGATCATTACGAAAAACTCTGGGTCTACTCTGCCTCCACAGGTGGCCAAAAATTATCAGCGTTTTGACAGTGCACTCGCGCTGTCTAGAATGTTTTATTAAACTTTTCATATAACTGCCATTAGGCGTGGCATTAAATGTTTACGTACGTTTCAGGCTTTCAGCTGTATTTCAAGGAATTAAGCAAGCAAACCCCGATGAAAACCCCCTTCACGTTTACAATTCTATTAAGGAATATCATTTCACTATTACTTCTTAATGTCCGCCTATTGACATAGCTTCCTCTCGATCCGCACGTCATAAAGGCTACCGAAAAACTCAGATACGAAACATATTGTACAGGACCCTGAAGCAGCTGCCTGAGTATTCACGGTTACACTACTTTTTCTCGCACGTTACTTTAGACACACCACACTTAAATAGCAGATGCTTCTATGTGCATTCTACCTTAAATGCATTATGTGCACACAGGGCTTAATATTGGTGGTGATTGACCATCCACTTGTTTGGGCCTATCTAGCCCGCTGACATGATGCCTGGTCAAGAAGAAAATGAAGAGAGGCCGCTAAATTGTTTGTTGGTCGCAATCTTAGGGGTGATATGAACCACTAAGGCACCAAAGTTCCAAGAGATCAGCGCCGCCGCAGCGTGAGGTTTCCTAAACTGATGGTCCGAAAGTGGACAGTAATAAGAGATCGGTAACCTATCCATTTCACAACTTTTGTCCAGCACGTCAATCGATGCTATCTGAACAAGTGGTAAACAGCGCAGAAAAGAGGACGGAAGAGCAGAGTGCATTTCTAGTACTTGGTAGGAAATTATAAGTGACAGAACTACACGGTCGGATTGGCACGAGAGCCTCGATGACAAATTCAGGGGATCTGGATAAAAATTGAAAGCCTTGGCAACCTATGGATGACTTTGAACAGCTGAGTTCATAGCCGGAACAGTGAATGACGTGAGTCGGGGCGGTGAAACGCAGAAAATCACCCTGGAAGTGTTTTCCCAAAGAAAAGCAGGGGGTGGTCTTTCCGGGCAAGTAAAGTATTACTAGTGATTAGGGCTTAACATTCACGCTACTAGGTAGTCGCCCAATTATTTCCATTTCTCGATAGCTATGAGCTGCTCAAGGTTACCACTCCACTATTAGAATGTTTACGTGTAACGCAATTCTATGCGTATCCCTTATATGGCTGATTTGTTAAAGTGAGCGAATCTTCGAGGTCGTCAATAACCTCAAACTGAAAAGTATGTGCCTAATAAAATGAGATATCAGGAATTTCAATAAAAGGTGAAACGTTTACAACGATCGAAGTCTGCAGGTAGTTCTGAGCCGAAATTGTTCGCTGAGCTGGCTAGAGCCTACATTGTGTTCGTGGAAGTGACACATGAAGTAGCGTCGCCGCTGCAATTAAATTTTGTATCGTACCTCCAGCTTGACTGTGGGACTACCGCAGCTTGTGTTATGGGACCTCGAAAGTTGCTACTCCGTGTAATCATCGCGATATACATTCAGTATATGTGGGTTACTCGGACAAAGTTCGATGAACGTAAGGCTGGAATGTGATCATGACCAATGATCAAGTTTGTGATAAACGGAATACGCGTCCCTCATTAAAAATGGCGAAGCACAGCAGGTTTGCTCAAGCTGGTTGCGAGGAGTGGTCGGATAGTTTGAGGCCAGTGATTCACATGATCTGCAGCTCATCATAAGACCCACCATTATATCCCTAACTACGAGAGAGTGTGTCGATGATTACGAAATACAGCGCTAGAAAATTAAGCGACATACAACTAACATGTTGCTAGGGGTTCACGTTGCCCGTTACAGACAAACGGTAGCTTCCATCGACGTGTAATATCACAACCTCCGAGCGGGCAAAGCAAAACCGGAGTTGAGTTTCTGTACGGTGCTAATAATGTGAGACATAAATTCACAAAATATATGAACCGCAACAATGGATACTCGTCCACAACAAATTTTCCAGTTGAACTATTAAGTTACTAAGCAAATGAGCAAACCAGCTCTTACTTGAGACGGTTGACGTGTATAAGGCCAGCCACAAGATGACTGGATGATTCCAATTTCAAATAATTGGAATGGTAGGGACAAACAAACATCATTTCATACGCACGCGCTAACCGAAAGGCGGAGTGGAGGTGGATGTGGCGAATTTCAACTTCGAAATGGTGGGTGATACACTAGCTAATCAACTAGCCTCATGTAACCTGCGTCGATCATAGTGGGCAATTGAACGAAACCAGCTGATGCACACAACCAACATGTGGCTAAGGGTCCACGACGTTTGATCAGCAAGCTGCAGGTAATCTAATTCGGTCAACTGGCTAGCATGCTCTCATCCATCCCGACTTAGTAAAGTCAACAGTCCAACTTTCGTGAAATGAAAAGCTGAATTTCACTGAGCTTTTTCAATATTGCGTATTTACTGGCACGAAGCTTACTGCTTCTTGTATCTCTTAGTGTGTGGTGTGAGCTGCCGATGCCCTGAAGTGAGAGAAATATGTTAGATAGTTCATCCAAATATCACCATGAGGCCGACAACTAAGAAGCTGGGAGGAATACTCACCCCATAAAGAGAGGAATTCAGCACGGACAATCCAAGATTTTAGGCGATCACAGCCCGTTTTCGGGTGATATACAACACATTTTCCGAGTGTCAAAGGTGAATCGTGAATCGTTGCGTCGCTGCAACTGCAGGTCTTGTCGGAATATCTGAGCTTGTATTTTGGCAAACAGAACCACACAGCAACGCATTGTCTAGGCAAGCCGTTTGGTAGAATGTGTTGGTTGTTCACAGAGAATGTCTACGACCGAAATACGCGGATGATGTACAAGACGTACAAGCATATTGATAGCTTCGCGAAAAAATGGAATATGACACCGAAGCCGAAAAATAACCTCTTTTTTAGCGCTTGTGTCATTAATTTTTCTATGACGAACGTCTTGCAATGATTTCGTTCGCCAATCCGGTCACTGAGAAAGCCAACCACTTAAGAAACCGGGACAAACTGTTCACTTTTGAAGAAGCCATACAAGCTTGGACGTCCGACACCCACGCCATTTGTGACCAGGAAGGTGCAGAGTTTGTATCCAAGGGCGAGATATTAGTTTCATCAAAAAAATTTACCCAAAGCGGTCTGTTGCGTATTTTTCATCGACATTAACTACACGCATGAAGCGTCGAAACAACGCCGCCATTTGCCATCTGGTTAAGCGTATATGGCTGCAGTGACCTACTTCTGACTGCAACACACGGCACCCCAAGCTTTGCCAGGACTGCAAGCATATCATTTGCCACGATACAATCCAAATATGAGGTTTTGATCAACAGAGAATATTGGCCTCTCTGGCGGCAGTTGTATGTCCTGACTGTTAAGGACCTTGCCGAAATTATCGGCAACAACCCGCCGCTTTCCAAACGACGGCGTTCCACACTCTAGCAGGACCGTGCAGGTGCTCTCGATTTACCGGCATTCCGTCGTAGAAATCTTGGAAACCTTATGATTGTGTAAGAGATAACCGGAAGTAACGGCGAGATGGATCTTGTGTCTCCTTAAACAGAAATGTACTAGACAGTCGGCGCTTCGCGCAATGCTTGGCAAATGTGCTCACTTCGCCAGCATCTTTGACGTCCTATTGGTATTACTGGCCACCCGCAATAAAAATTAAAACCAAACAGGCACCAAGTTTCCAACAACCGCATCCGAATTCGTATTTAAAGCCATGGCGCTGGAAGCTCAAAATCGAAATGACGCCAACAATTAACAATAAGGCTTAACTAAAATTTTTCACAAACGCAAAAAATCTTGTGGTTTCCTTTGGTTTGAGCACCTAGCAGCAAAGTGAAACATTTCTACCGAAATAATTTAATTCAACCCTCGGAAGTTTCGGTGAAAAATCATCTGGCACCTAAGAACCAGAAACCTGCACCTTAATCAGTGAATTTCTGAACCGGGAATGCTGAAAGTGCGAAAGTATCTTACACTGATTTAGTTGAGGAAAGGACTACGTATATGAACTAACTCGCTTTGGCTGTGGTTGGGCCCAGGCAAGAACTCTGCTGGTATTTTCAGAAGATGGATGATGATGACAAGAGGGCACAACCGAGTTTATGAAGGGCATATTTGAGGAAGTGCTCTCAGACTTCTTTCTCTCGGCAAAAAACAGTGCGTCTTTATTATTTTCTGTTGAAGATTTTCATCCTGTTATCTTGGGTACCAAAATACACTGCGCTGTCAGAAATTATCAGGACTACTTGAATCTCTCATTATTACTTTCTGTCAGTAAGCCAACAACCGACAGGGACTCCTTGCGGGTATCTCTCGAAAGTCGTGGAGGGGACACTGCTCTCGGAATACCTCTCCACTTTAAATTGCTTAGCCACCAATTCTGTGGGCTTTGTATCCCAAATAGTTGCTCACTTACCCGTTTGCGTTCCGCTGAAGTTTTTCCTATCACCGATCACGTCAGCATGGCCAACTATCTGATCGTTTACTTTACTAGGCGGTACTTGCCCCTTCCTCCCATTCTCAGACCCATAATTCCTGCCGCACAATTTATAGCTGTTAACATTCATAGTGGCCACTCGCCTCTTAGCAGAGAAACAATCTGCCCAGACGATGTTTCTGCCCCCAAATCAAACGCTTAAGGAGTGGTGCATAATGACGTTGAAGCTTCCCTCACTTAAGCAACACACTTGCAGGCTGACCTGCAGAAAAATTCATAAGGAGGGCATTCTTCACCATGAAGTA
The DNA here is from genome assembly GCA_003604175.2 of Clonorchis sinensis. Classification (NCBI taxonomy): domain Eukaryota; kingdom Metazoa; phylum Platyhelminthes; class Trematoda; order Opisthorchiida; family Opisthorchiidae; genus Clonorchis; species Clonorchis sinensis. The sequence continues at coordinate 169,365,930 of CM030369.1, forward strand.
GTGACCTTGGAAACGTCGTAGTTTTCGGGACTTCAATTTCGATTTGCGAATACTGATTGGGAGATTCTTAATCCTTCGCTACTAGCATGCGATGCTAACGCCTAAATGCCTCTCACCACGAACCACGTATTGATTGAAGCTGATAGCAGGGCTCCGGGGATAAATGGTCCCCTTTTTATTGCATTCTTTTTTCTTCCAGATTATGGAACTGTTCAATTCTATTAATAAATTCCAGATAAACCAGTCCATCATCTCAGAATTTTCGCTTACATCGGTACTTGTTTGTCTGATGTCCCTTACCACATCTCCACTGTACACACTCATATCGGCTTGTTCCATTTCGTTCCATTTTGTAGTACAATAGAAGTATATAAGCAAGCTTACCGGCCCTCGACCATTAGGATACTAAACATAAGTTTACCCCTATCCTTTCTCATTTAGCCATTTGCTGACACCGCCGTACCTGCGCGCTAGCACCAACTCAGTCTCTCAAGGAACTTTTACACAAAACTCCGCTCTAAAAGCGATAACAGTGAGTCCCTAAGGCCTCATTGTACACCGTCACTGTGAGATTCTTGCCAACATTTGCGCATATTGCCAATTCCTCTACTTCATCTTTCCCAATATTCGTTATTCGTGAAACTCGCCACAATCCCAACTGTCCAAGGCCACGTAGCCTCAGCAGTTTTCGTTCAAATTGACCGGCCGGATCACTGCGACAATTCTGCTGCAACTGATCATCTGCTCTTCCACTTAATTTTCCGCAATTTGCAGTTTTTATATCACGTGCCGTGCGGGACGTTCCCAGTTTTGCCCTTCGTCTCTATGCGTTTGCCAGCCATCTTCCAATTCACAGTCTGATTTCGCTTCAGCATGATGCTCTCCAAAAGATAGAAACACCCTAATAAGTATATTTACTTGTCTTTTGTGTCCATCCCATTTTGATTATATCACTTTAGGTGTGGCCGCGTCTAAATCGGATAATGTCCATTATTTGTGTGTCCAATTTTCGCGCACTCCTCAGCACATACGTCCCACCAGTCATTCTTCTATATTGCCTGTAACATGATCAAGCCTGACGGTGTGCCACTTACCATCCGGGAGAAAACATCATTTATCTAGCTTAGCGTCAGTGATGAAATAACTGGTTCTAAACTTCTGAATAACCCGACATTGGTTGTGATTTTACCTGCTCACAAAAGAACACCAATCCAGTTCAACATGACCACAGTTTGAGTCTTCTAATCAACAGCTACAGATTTATTTTATAACAGCTATAGCGATGCTGCAGCTGAAGAATAGCACGCGGGGACATAACTTCCAACAGGTGTGGCATTCTCGTCACTTAGTCCTCAAGAGAGCGACAAATTTACAGGGTGAAAGTTTTCCACGTGTCACAGGTTTCAAGATAAATTTGATTGGTCATGCAGAAGGTTGCATAAAACTCCATTTAACCTTTGACAACATTGAATTAAGTCAACTCTTAGGTTATACTGCCTTCAGGGAGCGGCCGTAAAACATTGTAAAAGGTGCTATTCCTGAAAAAGGCGGAACTTCCAGGCTCAAGTTCTACCCAGGCAAATGTTGCCTGTCCGAAGAAGGATGCTCTCTTCACTCGCGACTGTGAGGGCGAAGGCCGCAAAGCCGACAACGCTGACTGAAGATGAGTTAAGCATCAGTGTGAACCCAAAAGAGAAGCAACAGCAGTTGAATGTGCCGAGCAAAATCCAGTTAGGTGGGGAGGCTACTGATAAAATCAGAGGGCATTGACGGAGACTATTCTCCTCGGAAAACCCGAAAATTATTACACCGGAGCTTGATGCAACGACCGCGAGGCCATTTTTATTATCAGGGTATACCTTGACTGCAAACTAGCGACAGAGAGCTCAGTGATACAGTCGATAACATCTGCACGGCAACCATTCAAATGTGGCTGATCCCAGGATTGCTAAAAGTGGGATTCCCTTCACTTCAACCAGGATTCATCTGGATTTATGGCCAAGGGGGCAGACTGAATGCCCCGGACATAAACATTCGCCACATATTAGGCTTTGATGGACTGAGTACCACCCCGAAGAGAAACCCGAACTTCTAGAACCACCGAAGCGGAAGAGGACAAGTGCACTTCATAAGCCTCCAGCAAGTTTTGGGATCAAGCCTGGAGTAGAATCACTAACACTAATGCTCTATCTCGTGACCCTGCAAAATAAGCGGTGCTGAAATGCCTCTTTAGTCCTTCCAGCAAACTTTATCATCTTCAGCACTTAGCTAGGTTTGAATGGCCTTCCGCACTAACACTTGATATATTATATATATTATACATGACTAAAATAAACATTACATAATATGATCTCTCTTGCCAGAATACTGCAAGGCCAAGTGCTTGGTGGACGTTCACCACATTTTCCTAGCTGAATCGGAACGCGGAAGGCCGATGCTGTTGTTCTCTACTTTACACAGGCTTCTGCAATTCAAGCGCACAACCTGCCGCCCATGTTGCACACCGGTGAGGGCAATGTGAATTCATATTCTAATTTGGGTCACTGACATTCCTCCCCCGGTTCCCTTTACCGTTTCCCCACAAGTCAGTCGGAGGATGGCTTGCTTTCACACAGGCTCTTCTTCTACTGTTTGACGTATTATTTTTTGATACGTGACTACAGCTTCCTTGAATAATATTCATCTTCGACTGGTGGAGGGCATAGTGTTAGGCATGCTGGTGATAGTTTAGCCAGGGTAAAGGATTAGCCGGCCGACCTACTGACTTGTAAATGTGTGATAATCATATAAAAATGGACAAGGCCCCAAGCAAAGGTGACACGAGCTAGAGACAGCAGAAATCAAAGACGAATAAGCGTGTCTAACGCGAGGGGGTATAGTGGGGAGGTAGGACAAGGGGAAAGCTGGGCCTCGAGAATATGGGTTAGTATCACTAGAGAATTTTATGAAACTTGACGTCTTCAAATAAAACTGGTAACAACCGCAAAAACAGGATGGTCTGGGGCGGTTAATGTGTTAGCTGAAGCCGCAGACTGCAAAATAGGGACGATGGTTTAGGTGGGTGAGAAAGAAATTCTACCGCGCAAATGTAGGTCACAATCACATAAAGTTAACCTGCTGTTTCTAAGGGATGTCGGCAGCGGTTTTTTCTATGTATTAAGACAGGCACGATGCTGGCACCGCATAGGCCAGACGGTCAACATGGAAGGAATTGGTGTGTTAGGTCAGAATGAACAGCCAGGGCAGTGCTGTAGCCGAAAACAGGTCCAAATGAAGGGATGTGGCCCTACTTGAAGTTCAGGCAAGTAAAGTAGTTTGACGGTGCGCTGCTTAAGTCATAGTTGGATGGTCGGGTCTATAAAATGCTTTGCTGCTGCGCTGACTCAAATCGCGCACCAGGGTACTTGGACTAAGTATATCAACATACTAACTGGATAACATGCGGTCCTGTCGTCGCAGCTACTGGATCCGGCTATCACAGATGGAAGACACTCCGTTGATCAAGTGATAAGTACGGCTCCTCTAGGACATGACGATCACCGTGTACCGGCTTTTATCTCAATTCGCTACTAAAACAGGGAACCTCAAGCGCGAAGGTATACTCGAAAGTGTCAAGGTTTTCCCAGGAATGTGTATTGTCTTTGACCATCTACAACTAGTACCAGTGGAGAAAAATATTGTCCAGAAAATTCACACAGCCGTTTTTTCCAGGAAAACAGTGCGCATTCAATAAAAAAAAGCTACCCAGGAGAATAAAGGCCACTCAACAAAAAAAACAAAATTGTTCGGCGAAACTGTGTGGTGTCAGAAGTTTCGGCTTTTACGGGGAGTTGGTTTAATTTGTCTGCTGTTTTGATGATATGTTGCTCATGGCATCTTTTTTAAGTGAGCGACATTTCAATTTCATCGATTGCTAACCATATGCATTTCATAACCGGTTTAAGGAAGAGAACATGAAAGCAAACTTTAGCACGCTATAGCACTTCGCAGTGTTCTTTACAAATGAGATGAATCCGCAGAACACCCATTGCAAATTCCACCCAGAAAAATAGTGGATCGACTTTTGAGTGCGCAACCCCCCCCCAAACGAAACAACTTAGATGAATTTGTTCAACGAACTTCCGCAAAACAGTTTTTGTGACTCGCCTCCTGTTTAGTATAGAGCTGAAAGAGAAGTTGATGCACTGTACAGTACCGAAGATAGTATGCACCTCTGTGAATTATCTCCACTCTTTGATATGTACAATACAATAGAACACACACATAATTAACCAAATTTGTATCGGCTAACTCATCAGTTGCTTAGCAAATCCCTTTGTCCACAATTCCCAATCAGTGTGAACGCTGAACCTGGAGTCTTGCTGCTATAATGGTAAGCTTACTAAGGGTTCAATTTGTCCCATTTGCGATAAGGTTGGAGCCGCGTTTACATCGATGATTCGATGGCGGGGTTCCGGACGCAACGAACTTAACGATAAAGAGGGGTGTATACTAGTCGTTCGCATGATCAAACGGTATAAACTTGAGACTTAGGGTTTAAGGACCGCGTGCATCCTCACGCGTACACAAATGGACACAGGCGTAGCGAAGACCTAGCGAGTGGGCGGGTACCTGTTGCTAAATCTGCTCATTTACGGCACTGAATCTTATCTCTACTCCGATTCTGCTTCCAGCTACCGACACCATGTAGATAAATAGAATCAACAGCCCATCATCATCATTCTCAACATCACTTGTGATCGTTCCACGCTCAACCGCAGTAGCAATCTGACCAACTGATTAACTGTCTCTGAAAATGATGATCTAGCTGGGAACTACAAAAATATCTTCGAACCCACTTCCAATTAAAGTACGCCGCCACGATGCCACCAATCCCACTTGTGTCCTCCAAGCGGCCGATAGACCACGCCTCTAAATATTCCATCCCTTCGATGTGCCTTGAGTGCCCATCCAGATATGTCCTTCCTGGTGGGCCTATTCGTTCAATACATAGCTTTATCATCATCACGAACAGCACAGCATAATTGTCAGACACTGACGCTTCGCCACCGTAAAGGCATAATTTATTTAAAGACATTACCGTAAAGAGAACACGCATGTGATTTGGTGCTAGCTCACTGCAATCATTCCGTGGCGCCTACACCTCCAGACACTCATTCAGGCAATCTGCATAGAGACTGACAACAAGAAGGCCACTGCCATTGATTACCAATCGTAGCTTGCATCTTCTGCAACCAGGTGCAGTGATGCATCACGAGCACCCATCCAGGTAGGCGAGTAGTACCGTCATCACCCACATATTTCGTAAGCACTTTCATACCTCTCTGCCAGGTTAAGGTTTGGCCATCTCTTTGATTCTGCGTCTCTAAAATGCGCACGGAAAACAGTGAGCTCTTGAGAAAAGGATAGTTTGGTATGAACAATACAAGACGAAAATTCTGGTGCTGGACACATTCTCCAATGGAAGTTCCCGTTGCACAACCGAAAATGCGCTTCCCAATTGCCTGGTTACGGATTCGCCAACATCAACCAACGCGAGCCACCGTTCTGAGACAACGGTTCTCAAGCATCTGAAGACGTCTTAGTTTCGCTGCTAAGCCGCACAGCCATACGACAAACTAGGCCGCGCTCTAGCCCGATAAGATAGCGCTAGATAGGATCTAGGGATATACTGCTTTGACACCATAGGTGTATCAAATTAGCCCACGCATCCTGGGCCTAGGAGATTCTCGTATTGGCCAAATGTGTTACACTACATTCAGAACAAATAAAAATTCCAAGATACGTAAAGCGCTCCGCAACTTCGAGTACCTCTCCTTGGATTGTGAGTAGCGTGCTTAGTATCTGTACGTCAAGGAGCATGACCTTACATTTTGTGGGTGCAAAGTGCATATCAAAGAACATGATGACTTTGGTCGGCTCATCCAAAAATACCTGCACCTTTTCCTCCTCTTCGAAGACGAGAACGATATCGTCTGCATATTCCAGCTCAACGAAGCTTTCGTCACAGGCTATTTGAATCCCGGAGGTTCAAGACCTTTCAATATGCGTCCGTTACCTCATCAATCACGAAATTAAATGGGAATGAGGATAGTGGACATTCTTGCCGGACGCCACTTCGGGTACGGAAGCCCATGTAGGGCTCACGTTCGGTAGTCTGATGTGTTCACAACCTTTCAAGGCATTCATTCGGCGAGCACGTCACTGACAACAGACCAGTAAACCAAGCCGAATGCGCCTTTGAAATCCAGCAATGCAGGAATTGCGAGTTTTTTTCACGTGGGACATCGTTGTAACATCCAGCGGAGTGTACTAACCCTAAACATCCACCAAATCTTTCCATACAATATCCGCAACTTCAGCACCTTCATTCTCCGACGATACGAATAAATGCGCGGTTGATAATTCTCACTTCAACTGCATGCCTTCTGCCCCATGTCATTCCTACCCTAAGCTGAACCTCATAATCTGCCTTCTGCAATGGAGGAATGAGAAAACAAAGACGGAGGCAACTTTTTTCGGACGCTTGTGCCGCTGGCCTGAGCTCGTCCCGGTTGTAGAATATATCTCGGGCAATCTTTATGTGAATAAAAAATTTATTGACAGCGGAGTAAAAAATACCAACAAAGGTCCACTAACTTAAAGCGGGATGACGCCTCAGGGGTAAATGGTTTTGAAAAGCCTCCATGCTTTTCTCTAGGCTGTAACTTCGTCATCCTGAGGTCACCTGATTGTACAGACACGAAACGTCGCTAGAAATATCACGTTTTTCTATTATCTCTTGTCCCTGCAAGCTCCAACCTATATTAATTGCACACAATTTAGTCAATGCCTGTCCCTCATAGTCACAGATTTCCACGCCTGTTCGCCTCGGGCGCGTACCTACAATCTCAAGCCAAATATCGATTGCAATTTTTGAAATCGAGCGATGTCGATTCACTGCAGTAGTTAGAAATTGTCACCACTTTTGGCTGGCCACTATTTCTGGCCGTAGCCTAACTCCTATCATTGTGCTCTCTAGCAAATATTTCGATACTTATTCCTACGCTGGGTCCTTAATGTAGACACAGCGGTCTGATGGCCCCGTTTGAATGACAGCAATAAATCATCGTGCGCCCTCGATGGATCCAAGAAAACCCTTCATCCATTCAGGTCTTGCTTTTTTTGGTTTCCTTGGCCAGTCCAAACTAACATGATATACCCCCCAACTGACCCCCCATGATGTCCATGTACGCGGCTATTCGCGAGTGACGACGGCGCAATGGCGGTAACCCGACTGCTATTTCTAGTCTGATGTCTTACCCGTAGTTCACCGTATCCCTAATGTTACCTAACCGAGCGTGTTACACGTGTCCACAAGACCGTCCCAAGCCGTTGAATTTATGCAAGAACTTCAAAGCAATGGCCACCCTATTGATTTGTCTGCTAGTTCCACCCATAAACCCACTAATTCTTCCAATGTTTCTGTCAAAGTTCAGTAAACCGTTGAAGATAAAACCGTGCCGCACACTCGATATAGTGTATGCTGAGCATGCTGACCATGCTCTGACGAATCCCTTGACCTTGTACGTCTGCGGCAACCATTGAAATTTTTTCCCTGTGCACGTCGCGAACGACTTCTCTATTTTCAGTTTGTGCGGACACAAAGAGCGCAGTTATTGTTCATGTAGTCTTAAAGTTATTTCCAAATAAAATACAGAAGAAAGCGCGTGAAGAAATCAGCTTTACCAAAAATTTCCAACCATCTTCACGGAGACTATGCGAAGGAGTAGCGGAGTAAGGCGTCTTCCAGACTAATATCTGAAAGGATAGCAACAAGAGACTCATATGACCGGTTGATACTTCGCATAATGGGTTGCTGGTTTAGATCAGAATGCCAAACCACTTGTGAAAACCGTTCAGCATCCTAGGTCTCGGTCGAAAAAATAATTGTACCATTTAGATACCTGACAGGCTGCAGATGAAACATGCTACCCGTCTTCTCCTTGAGCAACGGAAACGGAAAACCGAAGTGTGACCCCAATGTGGTAACCGCAGCTTACGCAGAACACTAAACAGACATATGTTCTTCTCTAACGAACTCAACTCGTTCAATCTTGGCATGGGACAATCGCAAACGGCCTATGGTGAAATCGCTGTTTATGGAAGAGGAACTTCGTGAATTCCTTCAGAAGCAAAATGCTCCAGCTCGTTAGGCCTGTTTGAACGTTCCTACTTAATGTTTCGTCAGTTCACTGACTAATTTAACCTTCCTTCTGCTTAGAAGTTCCCGATTGTCGTACCAGTCTACAAATCTGGCAACCGAACATCTCCCGGCGGATAGAGGCCTATTCGCATCACCGACATATCGTACAGGGTAATGGAACCCAACCTGAAGCGGGCCAACCGTAGTCACCTAAGCCTCACCAACCTAGCAACCACTGATCACCACAAATTTCCCACAAACCCCTCCCGAGTGATGAGTGTGCTTGTCCTCCTAGACAATTTAACACGAGCTTAAGCGGAGAGTCTTATATCGGGCGCTCCTTTTTGTTTCTCGGTATCGTTTGACTGAGTTCCACTGCTGACCCTGTTAATACACTGCACGGTGAGGCTTGGGAAATTCGCGCAAGCAACACACGCACATTTTTTAGACAACAGGCTTTCTCATTTCGGCAAGTTGGGGTGTGGACCGACTTTCGTCCGACTAGCGTCCACTTTGCACCTAGGACCTAGTTCAAGTGATATTTCGTAAGATTTTTAAGAGGCCCAACCTATGGAACTTCGATGCCCTCCGGAATGCATATATAACCAAAATTTACAAATTCAACTCTGCTGGAAGGATAACTGAATAAGCCGTATCAGTAATGGACCTGGCTCACACCAGATGTCTCTGACTCGGAGATCTCAATAGACGGCTACTTTATTTTTCGAGCTGACTCAAAACGAGGGAGGGCTATGTGGTTGCTTTGTACTTACGTGCGGCCCTGCCAATCCCGATTGTCCTCTCTGATATCACTCCTGCACCTGTTTGCGATGCACTGTGGCTTGAAGTCCCGCCGCGCGTGTCTGATTCTCTCCTTCTCGGCGTGGTTTACCGTAGCCCCTCGAGTCCTCCGGAAGATGACCAATTCCTCATACGAACCCTTGGGCAACTCGCCTCCGGCTACCACTTCACTAATATGCTGCTGGTAGGTGACTTCAAAGCTCCAAAGGCCCCCTGGATGGAGCTCCAGCGCGTCGGATTGAGTGGACCTTTTGCAGCGGCGCCGACCAAAGTCGTCCAACAGAGCGCTTGGACTCAACATGTCATTGCACCCACCAGATACCGCGCGGGCCAACAACCGTCCCTCCTGGATTTGGTCATCACCAACGAAAGACATTTTGTTGATCAGATGATAATTAACGCTCCACTGGGACATAGCGACCACTGTGTGCTGACCTTTGATTTCATCTGCTATTGGGCCAGAAATCCCGAACCCCAAACGTGGATTCGAAACTTCTGCCATGCAGACTTTTCGGGAATGCGCATCTTTATTGACCAAGTTAAACTGAGACCATCCTAAGTGGAAGACTTATATGAGACCATTGTCCAGAAAGTTTACGAGGCTGGCGCGATTTTCGTCCCAAAAAGACCAGCACGCAGTCGGATGAGCCGTAAGCTACCCAAAAGGATCCGGCGTCTTCTGGGAATGAGGTCTAAACTGTTTTTCAGAAAGTTGACTACAGGTGACACAGAAGATAAGCTCGCATTTCGTAAAATGCGGAACCGCTGTAAATTGGAAATACGCCAATGGAACACACGAAAACGGGCCACCACTCTGGACCTCCCCCGGAAGAAGAAAAATGTGCCTTTCAAACACATGAGACATCGCCGAAGAAACAAGCCATTCGCGTTCTCCTTGAGGGACAGGAACGATGAACCCACGAGTGACCCAATAGTGGTATCTGAGTTCTACAGAGATTACTATGCAGGTCTGTATTCAGTCCCAGCGTCCTCATCACACCCAACCTTGTCAAGGCGTACCTAGGAACGGCCTCTAACCGACTTGGTCTTCACGATGAAGGACATTCGTCAACTATTGCACAAGATCAACCCATTCTGCGCGTTGGGGCCCGACGAAGTCCACCCAAGGATCCTGAAGGAAACGTCGTATACACTGGCAACGCATTTCTACCTGGTGTTTCTTCAGTTGCTTGACGAAGACCACCTTCCCTCTGTTTGAAAGGAAGCGATTGTCGTGCCAATCTACAAAACTGGTGACCGACTAGCGTCTGGCTGATACAGGCCTATAAGCCTCACCAGCGTGTCGTGCAAGGTGCTGGAACGCATTCTGAAGCGAACTATCCATGGTCATCTTACTTCCAACAAGTTGATATCTCCAGTTCAACACGGAATTCTCCCAAGCCGTTCTTACGTTACGAATATGCTCGTATTTATGGACAGCTCAACCCAAGCCAACGACGAGGGACTCATATCGGATACCATATTTTCCGACTTCTCAAAAGCATTTGATCGAGTCCCACACGTCCCTCTGCTCCACAAACTCGAGTCTTACGGGATTCAAGGGAAAATCCTACACTGGATCAAGGCATTCCTATCAGACAGATCATTCCGAGTGAAAGTAGGCTCGACCTACTCTTCTGCGGCGCCGGTCTCCATTGGAGTTCCTCAGGGCTCCGTTTTGGGACCTTTGCTGTTTCTGATATACGTCAATGACCTTCCAGATGTTCTTTCAAGTCCATGTCTACTTTTTGCGGACGACTTGAAATCGTGGAGTTCCAATGCCAGTGCCCTCCAAATTGATGTGGACGCCGCAAAGCAGTGGTCGTTGGACTGGCACCTTCCTCTGAATGACGAAAAGTGCGTCCATATGTCATTTGGAGGAGACTCAGCGAACTCCTTTGTCATGCATGGTGAGAAAGGACCAGAAGACATCACGAGGATAGATGCCAAAAAAGATTTGGGTATCTGGCTCTCTCCAAACCTGTCCTTCTCACTGCACCTTGAGAAATCGGCTCAGAAGGCATTCGCTGTTCTACGGATGATTCGGCGTACCTTCTCTCGTATTACTCGCACGGACTTCCAAATACTCTATGGGGCCTATGTCAGACCGCTCCTTGAATATGCCAACCCGGTTGTCTACTCAGGACGCACGAAAGACGTAATCCTCATTGAGCGTGTCCAGCGAGCTGCTACGAAAATGGTTGCCGGTCTCAAGTCCATGGACTACGAAACGCGTCTCGTGGTGCTCGACCTCTTTCCCTTGGAGTATCGTCGCCTCCGAGGGGACTTAATTCTTACTTACGCCCTGTTTGAACAAGGCTTGGCCAACAGGTTTTTCACCGTTGACCCAGCAAACACACGGCGGGGACACGGTAAGAAGATTTTTAAGCTCAGAGCGCACACCTTCATTAGGGAAACTTTTTTCTCATTTTGGGTAGTTGCTGCGTGGAATAACCTTCCTGAGACGGTTGTCCACGCTCCCTCTAGAACTCAGTTCAAAACACTATTAGACACTTATTTACGCGAGTCCTCGCGCTGTCAAACATACTGCCCCGCGCTGAGAACTTAAAGAGCAGTGCTACACCCTTTTTCACTTGTGCCTTTCAGGTGAACGACAGCCGCTGAACGAAAAAACAAAACCGACCCGGGAAACTTGGCGAAAGCCTCGATCCTTGAATCCGTGAATCCGTATAGTCCGGGAAACCTGTGAACTGACCTGAAGGAATTACCGGGCGCGGCTTCCGAAAAATCTCATCCCTCTTAATGGATGCTTATGTGGACACATAAATTATGAGTTGTCTTTCCTCTGTGGACGAAGTTTCTCACTCCATAAGGCAGGAGATCGTCCGATTCGAAAGCGTCCACCCTAGCATTTATGCTATTTATGATCTGGTTGATGCGATTGAGGACAAAAATATCTCCGATTCATTACGACAGTTGGTCGTATCCATTGAAGGTATTCTGACACACTGCTTGATATAATGCTTAAATGCAGATGCCTTCGTCAACAGCCAAGAGTGGACCTTGAGCCACAGTGTTCCTGATATCAAGTTGGTAAGGATGTACACTCTAACTGTACATGTTTGGCTTTAATTTTTTGTAGGGCTTACTGGGTTCCATTCAGAGTGGAAAGTCTGCACTTGTTCATCGATATCTAACTGGGACATACCTTCATGAAGAATCACCTGAAGGTGGTCGATTCAAAAAGGAAGTTTCTCTGGATAATCAAAGCCATCTCCTTCTGATACGTGACGAAGGTGGACCTCCCGATCAACAATTCAGTCACTGGATTGATGGTGTAATCTTCGTATTCAGTCTCGAAAACTTTGAAAGCTATCAGACTGTTTACGAGTACTTCACCCGTCTAAGTACTTACCGGAATACAACAAACTTACCCATTTTGCTTGTCGGCACACAAGGTTCGATGATTACCCTGTATACAATTTCTAGATTCTAACTGCGAACCCTACGTAAGAGTGATTGATGATGCCCGCGCTCGTAAGATGGCGACCGACCTAAGACGCTGTGTTTACTATGAAACATGTGCAGCATATGGACTCAATGTAGAGCGTGTTTTCCAGGATGGTACGTTCCGTTCCTTCTGTTATAACTCCTTCAGCATGTATGAAAATTCTACAAGCTAGAGGCGCCACTTCCCAGAATTCTATTCAGAGACCGATCACGCCACAGTTTTCTGGAACTGTGCCTTCGCGCCCCCACGCGGTAGGTATTGTCAGTGTACTACGACGTAAAAGCCTTCGCCGAAATGTTACATAATTTCTTACGACTAAGTTACCCATTTAAGTGACTTTCGCAGTGAAGTCAAGTTTGCCAAGTCTAGGCCCCTGCTTTCCGGTTTTTCAGTTGGGGCTCTGATGTTTTTCCATCATTACTGTTTAGTATTTGAAATATTTTGATGTCTTACCTGTCGTCTTTGATTTGCCCTGAATTTCTTTTTAATCGCTGGAATATTTTCACACTGCATGCAGCAGGTGCTTCGTTTTGTGCACTTATAAACTGTACTTCAGGAATGGGTTAATTGACCGCACCGTTTTACAATGAAGCCCTCGCACGGTATATCTGTTCCTGGCGAGGATCTCCACCAGCACATCGGAAAACGCAAACACCAATTCATTGAGTACCTGTTTTCTCCGTACATCTTGGTTATGGAAATGTTCCTTGGGTCGATAACGTGGTTTCGGAATGGTAGCTAGTTCTGGCTAGGTTAGCAAGATTCGCTCCATGAACTGGACGGTTGTTTGCTTTTATTCTCATCAGGCAACTCCCAGTCACCTTTTTGGATAAGGGCCACTGCTGTTAACAGCTAAGGAACTTTGGGTAAGAGTGCGTCCGGTAGGTTGGTCGTATTTCGATCAGAAGCAATGAACTAAGCCAGCAGTCTGAACTGCTGGAACTCACCGTTGGTTACTTAGTTCCTTGCACAGTGCTACTGCAAAACCTCAGTTTAGAATGGCCACTAGATAATGTCCTCTATTTCCCATTTTGTTCTTTTTCCGCAATTTTGGCTTTAAATATGGCTGTTTAACAATGGCGGACTGACATTCAGCCTTGGATTTGCTGTCCACAACATCGAGGTATCAAAGTTTATAGTTCCGTGAAGTATGCACTTCATGATGTCGATGGCGAAATTGCACACGAACGCTTGAAGATACAGTCTTGCCGAACCTCACCAACTATGGGAAAACTGTTGGACGGTTTATTCTAAACCTTCAGGTGACTGGGCGTTTGGCAATACAAGTACCATTGCAGACTGCAGGAGTGTTTCACTGTGGCCAGGTGAATGTGGAGTAGTCGACCGGAACCGAAAACACCTTTAAAGGTGGACAAAACCGCGCTTGTTGATCGGATACATGATATCCGGACACTTGATATGATATGAAGATATGACCACTACGGCCCCTACCAGAACGAAGTTGGGTATGCTTTCAGATCCACGTCTCGCATGCGAAGGTTAAGCTTCGCAGCATCACTACAGTTAGTAGCTGCAGTGAGCCGGGCGAGTAACGACTGCATCTGTGGTTTGGGTAGGCACTTTGGACACCTTTCCGAAACAAAAACAGTATGGTCGTTTGACGCCAGTTTGGAATGTGTTCTTGTTTCTGAGCGCTTTCTCGCCAAGGCCGATCTGCCCTGATTGTGGGACGGCGTTGCAGACAGGAATATGTATTAGTTCTTTTTAGACTGAAGACTGATGTAAACCCGCATGCCTGGAGTTTGAGTTGAGTTTGTCAATGGTAATGAAGCCGATGGCCAACTGAATTGTAGAAAATCTACTCATTGACCTAGACTCTAATAATCTGTCAGGCTTCAAGTATCATTGGTCGGTTCGCCAGAGTGTGACCTGTTGAATCACGTATTGTTGATTAGTCAAAGCAATTTTTGTGAGTCCTCTGCTCCACCGACCTACATACTTGAACATTCTGGTCCCAGTATGCCAAACCATCTACTTAATGGCTCAGCTCGACTAGCAGACGTTCCAGTCGAATTATGCTCCGAACCGGAACGGATACGATGCCTCGAACTAAGGAGTGATACCGTTCCAAGACCCCGTCACTATTGTGTTCATGTTAGGAAGCGCAGCATATTCAGTTTTCAGCGTGAGGTGTGGCATCGGTTGTATCTTCCTAGAACCAATGAATGTCTTGAGGCGCCAACTTTCGAACAATCACACAGTATGCTTTGGTGTATGTTTGTTCAGTTCGTTTTCGTAGTATTTCTAAAATGCTAGGCTAGATCGTTTCTTAGGTTTATCTGAGGAAATAATACTTACACTTGATTGGCAGCCAGCTGCTGATAGGGGCTGTATGGTCGATTTACCTACATGACCATTCAATGTTAGAAGAAAATCAGGTAGTACAATGACATCTACTGCTCCTGAACCCACTTCTAATGAAAACCCACTGGTGACGGTCGTGGGGTCGTAAAAGAATATCACCGTCGTCACTTTGTCTTTTATACAAACTTAATCTACCATCGACTACTTCTTTGAAGCGCTGAGATGCCTCACTCTTCAGCGGCGAAGTCTACATCCAGTCTCTTCCTGCTGGACCATAGGGTAAGGTTTATCCTTCACCAAATCCAAGTTGCAGTTAGTCTTCGCACGATCAAAAATTTTAAGCAAATGGTGACCGTTATTTAGAACAGTGCGAGTCCTCATGTAATCGAACAGGCAGCTGTTTACGGTTGTTCAACCGAAGAAGGGGGCACTAGCTTGGGAGGTGAGAGCCAAATCAACACGAGTGCAGCCTGCTGCATCGGCTCAAAAACCGCCCAAGGTTCCCACTCAATAGCGAGGATGTTTACTGTACTTGGATCTTGCTTTTTCGGTCCAAAAAGTGCTTGTTATGCGTACAGCAGTAACCAGTTGGACGGACAATAGAAGCTGTAATAAAGACATGTTTTAATGAACACGAAGCCTCAATATGGCAGCGTGCAGTTGGTCACTTCCTTCAATGTCTAACTGACTTGCCCACACCTGGAATCTGCGAAAGATTAATTATTGGGTGATGTATTTAGCGAAATAGGCGATCTTACTGATTTTACCATGCGATAGTCGAGGGGTCAGCAACGTAGTTTTATTTGAGTATGTGAGTAGAGATTCTACCAGGGCTCGCAAACCTGGACGGTAGGACGTTTAATATTCCCAACCGAAGTCTTTGGCCTGGAAGTGTGATCATGAGGTAGCGGGAATCGGCCTACCTAATTTGTAAGACACTGTGTCTTTTCCAGTCCCCAACTCAGGCCCAGGAGACTTCGTTTCTCAGACCCCAACTCAGTGACCTATCCAATATAGCCCGGCAGGTTGCTGGGGTGCATCATAATGAAATGCAACATCTTCACTCTACTTTTTAGCCCAGATACTCATGATGACAGTGTAATGCTAGTTTGTGGACGAGTCAAAAGGTGCATAATGCCGCATTGCTTTTCATACTGGTCCATGGTTGCGGAGTATAATACGCGATGAATACGAAAAGAAATTGATTATCCTGTCCTCTGGAGTTTTCAAGCATTGCATTTGCCTCTTAAGAGCACAAGGTCTGAAGTCTGATGGTTACTTGCTCACTTGACCAGGTGATACGGCTGAGCTGTGGATGTCCTTTTTTAGGCAATCGAATGCTTTCCTGTGCCTTGGGGGAGGAGTGTGATTGTGTTGTTCATCCTTTGTCAGGTTGGCATAGAAGAGACCCAGCCCATCGATGGCTAGGCACTCTCATGGACATGGTAAAGTCCCGTAGCCAAAGGCACTACTTTATCCACTTGTAATTTTAAAATTATCTTGTTGTTTTACTTCATGGATCTAACCTAGTTTCCCTGCTCGTCTTGCATTGTCAGTGTTTAAGTACTGACAACCAACCTACATTTTTCATGGTCGCAAAGTTGATCCAAACTGAACAAGCTGTGAAAGTATGCCGAAATATGAGTTTTCTCCGCTAATCCGTTCTTCAAGACGTTACCTTGTAGCTTCTTGAACAAGGGAGCGATAATCCATAGGCATGGAGGGGACAGCGTGAGCTGTCTACCACCTGACTGGTAGCTGTCCATTCCTTCCACATTCGGTCGCCTTCTGCCGAAGACATCTGCAAACTCTGGTATTTCTATAAGAGATTTGTAGGGCGCTCATAGTTAGTGGTCAGAAAACACTGCTTTGACATCACGCATTCCCAGCATTGGGGCGTGATGACTCCGTGGTTAAAGCGCGAATTTACTGACCGGAAGGTCTGGGATTTTAACTCGACCTCTGCATCTCGACTTCCCCTGTCAGTATCTCATCCTTCGTACTTCCTTCGGGTGGCATGGCAGCTAGGCATCGAAAGGGTGCAACAGCTGAACGATTCCCGGCATTTATTTCAGTGATGAAGACCTCAATTGTCTCCCCACATCTCTGAATATCTTAGAGTGGGCTCTGTTAGCTCATACCAGCCCAGTTAGTATGTCCGAGCCGGCGCTTACGTTTTGGTGGACAACTGAAGGCTTTGGTTGCTTCTGCCAGATCAGATATTGAACGTTCACTTTCAATACATTATTCATGAATCACTTTTAGAGCTAGAACAGAGTGTCAATCTGTGCAAACCTGACCATCTACGGACAGCAGCAGTAAGGCGCGTCTGCTGGCTAATCCGTCCTATCGTATATGCCACTCGCCTTGAAGCATGTCCAGAAATGTGCTGCATGGGTCTTTTTCAAGTAGCGGACAAGCTCTCCGTCCTCAATCAAAATAGAAGGAAACTTCAATGGACAAAATGCTTTTTTCTTCCCAACGTGCTCGATTTAGCGGGAAAAGATGTGGTTAGTGAAACCTTATTAAAGGACCGATAAAAAGCAAATGTTTCTACGAGAGGTCGTCAATTAAAGGTGCAGGTCGTCAATCCGAATTGGTCTGGTGTGAGGATTTCTTTTGAGGGGATTCTCTACGGGGAATATGAATGACCCCTTTTGACGTACCTTGCCTGCTAGCATCATTACATTCGCCAACAACTAGCGCCTCGGATCTTGACAGCTTACGCCCTCATCGTACCCATGGCATGCGTCATTAAAAACGACTGTGAGCCAAAGGCGACTCCGATATTGAACATGACCACTGATCCTAGATAGCGGTGATCCTTGAGTGCTACGAGGCCTATCCTTCCCAAAAAACGATTTTCTTCATTTAGTATTGAGTGTTGAGTATCTCTTACAGACGCCAATGTTAGAAAACCCTGCACCTCAGGCGATCTTCTATGATTGAGCCTTGCCACGTAAGGATGGACCCAGCAGGTGGCAGATTGTCAAATGTGGACCTTAATCTGAAGAACGGTTTAGCAACCCCACGATGCATTTTTGATGGCAGAAGTGTTTACCAAGTGGTCGATGTGTTTGAAAGTATATCTGGTCTTTATTAGCCTATGGCGCTGCGCTGTTGTTGGTACTACCGAATACGTTTGACTCACTCGAACGGACAGCAGTGGAAGGTAAATGAGGATTTAATCGAAATACTGGTAGAGTGCAGTTAGTAGACTTAGGATTTGCATCACAACTTGCTGCCTCGTGCTGTGAAACGTCTTGATTAGTGGGCTTTTGGACTTTTAGTAAACCTTATTCCTGGGGTTGTATTCATTTTCATGCCATTATGTTTATGTATGTTACCTAGAACTCTCACGTGTTCGTTTCAAGGTGTTGACCAATTCAACCGTATCAGTTTCCAATGCGAATACTGCTGATAAAATTGCTCGGCCAACTCAACCTCCTGTTCCGTCCACGAATACGCGTCGTGCGGAAATGCTTAGCAATCCAGGGTTTGAACCCGATCTTATCGAGGTATGTTCCAGCAGGCACCCTTTTTACAGCCATCCCGTATGTCTGACTTTTTTGAACTTCTCTAATTGTTTGCTCGGTCAACGACTCTTGGTTACTTTTGGACTTCGGTTGAAATTTCGTTCGCCCCCATTTTTTGAAACAGGTTTTTTTGTGAAACGTTCAGTTACTAGCATCTAACCGGGAAGCACGTTTAGGTTAGCGTTTTCATTTCGAATTGGGCGGATTTTCAATGATGGGTCATGCCGAATGAATTTTAACGAGCTGCACAACACTCCTTTCGGCTCAAATTTCTGTCACATTAAGACTACTTGGTTAATCAAATCTCCCCCGAACCATCCCCCCGGCTTTTACGCGAAACGGTCATGGTTGATGATTAATCTTGTGAGATCTTGTCGTTCTCCCATGGACTTGGGCAACCCACTAGTATCTTGCCCCTTGTTTCATTAGGGTTGCTTAGTAGCCGTTCATCGAACGAGTGCAATCGCTGAACGGTGTCGTCAGATTTGGTTTTGCGGATCCACTATTTCAACAAACAAAGTATTCTATTGACCTGTAGGTTATTTTTACAAAATTGTGCAGCGTTCCTCTGCAGCCCCCCCGTCCGGCTTTTTCACTATCATGGAGCCTTTCACTCGACTGTTGTTTCCACTTGGCCAACTTTCACTTTCTGTTTGTCCTGTTCAGACTGTGGTTGATTTGTCCCCATTTCTCGTACTAACTCACGAACATATATTCTACAGTTTTCACATACCTTATCCATAAAAGCTAGTTTCAGCTATCCAATGTTCATTTCAACTTCATTTCATACAGGATTGTCGAACCAATCAGACTCTTTCGGCTGCGACAGCAGCAGCCTTAACAAGTGGTATGGGTGTTGGTGGTGATGGGAGGCAGTTTCAGACTTTGAATATCAGGTCTTCTTGTGAAACAGATTCACAACTAGAGTCCGAATTAAGTTTCGATCGCACGAGGTTCTTTGCCTCATCAGTCGTCGACTCACCCGATGATTGGGCGACACACCCGTTTTTCTTAGATGGTCAGGCAGCACACTGCCGTCCTGACTACTTGCCACCATCTGACTATTCAGAGAGTGTCATCCCCACCCCAACGCAACACACTTACTCAGAATACAGTGCACATGCATCACAACCTTCGACGTTGACGAGTAGCGTTGGGATGCATGGAGGTTTTGTTCCCTTTCTTCCTAACTTCGCTCCACTTGCCCAATTCACCCCGCTTCCGATACAACCACCCCCGCCACCACCACCACCGCCCGTATCACATTGCTTCGGTTCGACCACTCTGAACCCGGCTGCGAGTATGTCTTCGGTTGGATTAGGCGCTGATATTGTCGTGAGTTGGCCCCAAACTAAAACTGCATGTTGCTTACGCCTGGTCTCACTACATCTGTCACTTCGACCATTCTATCCCTCATACGCGATGGCCTGTTTTTCGCATCGACATTTTATGGTGAGATTCATCTGCTTGAATACACTGACCATGAGTGTGCATGAGATCCATGGGGTTACTTTGCATACTGGTTAAATATCCTGTTTCGCACGTCTACCAACTTTGGTACTCAGCAATTGATAACACAACGGTTGGATTGCTTAATGATCTGTTCCGAATCCACATTTCCGATGCCTGACTTGCTCAATTATTGTCACTTTTCGAACGACTTGTTTTTGCTATTGTCTCTGTGTGTTCTATCTGTTTTGTTTATTATTGTTTACTCACTAGGAGAACAAGGGAGAGACTAACGAGTCCCTAACGCCAAGTAGCACACCAACACACTCCCGTAAGAACAGAAGAAAATCAAATCTCTTCGTAAGTCCTAGGTTGTTCCACGTGCCACCCAAAGCTGTGTTCTCCACCCTCGTATTAACTAAGCATTTCTAGCATAGATATTGTTGTGTGCTTTTTGGAGATAACATCCCTACCCAAGGCTTAAAATGTTACGAAATCATTTGATCTCTCTAGCTATTCAGGTTGTTTGTACTGCATTGATTCTCCATAGATCGTGGTAAAACCTCAAGTCCGGTCGGATAGTTCCCATTAACAGGTGCTGCTTTCATATACTATCACCCGCGCTCAGTCTGTGAATTTACTGGAAGGCAGCAAATTATCAGATAATCGTTCGGATTTCATCTTCGTTGAGGTGCTGCCTCATGCACATTAGATTATGATATGTTTTTTTTGGAACAAAAAGAGCAGAAATCCACTCATGTTGCGTGAAGTGACAGTTGGTTACTCCGCGGACTCCGTTGTAGGCCGCAATCCACATATGATGGAAGCGCATGGTGGCCAGCTGGTATCATTTCCGCTACTAGTTGCGGACAAGAATAAGACATATCCCTCTGCTCCGATCATCTCATCGTACCATATACTTTTTCTTGACCTGAACCAGTGGCGAAAACGAAATGAGGATGTTGCTTAGCTGACCGCTTACTCACCTCCACTTGGTGGTCACTTCTTCAACCCGGGTAATGCGCTTTCCGTGTTTACACAGATGTATCGACCGTGACTGGTGGATTTTTTACTGGCCTACAGTATGGTCACAAAATGTAGCGAAAAACAGAGAAGTCACCTTGCACTTATGTCGGGAGGCTATTTCTCCCGGTCCGTTTGGACAGGACGTCTTTTCTCGCCGTATGAATAATTTATGGTTCCACGGAACTTGTTCGCTTCAACTCAGTAGAACTGTTTTTAAGTTATTTCGGGTTATTTTGATGCACGTCCAGGGGGGTGGGCAATTTTTTACACCTGCATATTAAATTTCATGATACTTGAACTGAGCCCATGCGCTCAAAGTTGCTCATAAAGCTAGTACGGTTAACATTTGTGGTACTTTATGTCCTACGTGCCCTCACGCTTACTTCTTCTCTGCATAATTCTCCGTGCAAATGTTCCGACAAAACCTATAAGTAGTCCGAATCTCTGGAGTCCGGGTGAAGCGATTCCGTTGAAGCAGGTCAGTTTTTCAATTGGCCAATTGTTTGGTAGTAGTGTGAGACGATTTTGAAGTACTAGTCGAAGTTTCCTCCTTGCAGATGGAGCACATGACTAATCTCTAGAACAATTCGAACCTGCGGTCTCCTAGCTTGTAGTCGATGACTATATCGCTTACATTTTAAGTACCACGAACTGACCTGAGCATCGAAACGAAACCCAGGTTTAACTCTCTGACTTCACTGAAACTGCGGGTTATGCTTGCATCTTTGCGTGCCTTGACATTTCTGTGTCGAGTGACAAACTTCACACAAACCGTTCTAATGATTTAGTGTAGTTACTTCGAATTTCCGAGTGCTCAAACCCCACACCATGCTATCTCTGGAGCTGTCAAGCATGCCTCAATTGCACTGATTCTCCACCTATTTGACCGTGTCGCATGGGACACGTTGATCACTTACTTACAGATTTCTCTCTCTCCTTTATGCATCCAGCTTTTGACTCAACTGATTACCGCCCTTCGTATTTCAGGGGTTTCTATACAAACGTTCAAGCAAGCCACTCGGTAAGGAATGGAAAACAAAGAAGTACGTTACACTTACGGACGATGCACGTTTGACCTATCATCCGAGCATTCATGTGAGTTACTGCCTATTAGTTTGGACTTGTGTGTTTCATGTGGTATCTTTTTCATCCAAATCATTCAGGAGCGACGTTCGAATTGTGTACCTACAGCGTTTGCCGTCGATGTATTAGTGGTGCTTCTTCCGAGTGGGACGTAGACTCTATGTATAAATCCGTTTTGTCGTCTGAATTCTGTTAGTAGTTTGATGGTTTCTGCGTTCGATGCTACTTCTATGTGATTAGCTGTTCTGTTAAACTACGATTTTGTAGATATTAGTCCTGTTCAAACTGTCCTTTATCAGTGTGTTACGGTGTGAACGTTGTTTAAATATTCTCAGTCTCCAAAAAGTTCAATCAAATAAGATCTCCCACCCCCAATGCTTTACAGAGTCGGCCATGTGATTTTGTGGTTACCGTTTTTACAGCATTAACCTGATGACCACAATGCCAGAAACGCCGTCATATGCGCTCTTTCCATCCAGAAAAATTCAGATGTCTCCTCCTTCATCTGGTTCTATTGATCTTGGGCTGTGTGCTGGTCATCACGTTCCTTCAATTTCTTAGCGTGATATTGCCTTACCATTCCGCCACAATATGTCATTAATGGGATTTCAACCCTCTCTAAGGATTGCTCTTGCGGCGACCAGTACTTGTGATGTGTAAGTAATATTTGTAGCCCATAGGATGCTTTATTTTCCTCTGAGATCCGGGCAATGTGCAAATTCTCATTGCTCTGGGCTAGCTACGACGCCTACATCTCCTGGCGAATTAATGGTCATTCCCTTTTATATGTGTATTCTCACATTTATGCTCATCCACGGAGTGCCTTTTTTGAGATTTCTTCTCAGCTGAAACTATTGGACAGACTGGTCCGAATACCTTCTGTGCAACCGATATTAGCTGTGGCAGTTGGTTCTGCCTGTTGCTGCTTATATATGCTCGGCTGAGCGCATGCAGTTGACGAATGAAATATTCACCAACCGATGAATCACTTAGTTGGTGTTTATTTTCGCGGTTTGTCTGCTGCTTTTGGAATCGTTGTCATCCGAACTAGGATGCGCAACTCAATCGAATTGGTGCACCATTCACTTCAAACTGCTCTAAAGAACATCAAGTTACTAGTCGTGTGTACCCAGTTAAACAGAACATAAGATGTAACTAGGAGGCGAATAAGCGAATGCTTGGACTCATTCTGGTAAATACTTATCAACGTCGGAGAAGTACACTCACTGGCAGGTCACGTCGGTGTTAACGGAAGACTCAACTGCATTTCTGCTTTATGAGGAATATCATAAACCAGAGATTCTGAGTCCCTCGTTGACATCATTGTAATCTTCAGTTTAGTGTATTTCGCCTATTCCGTACAAGTTGGTGTTCAGTTAGAACATAAAGTTGACGGACACTAGGGGACTACGCCGGCAATGGACTGTCGAGAAGTTTTCAGCAAAATCACGAGCAGTGTGTCTTGTCAAGAGGACTATCAACATTAATGTTTAGTACGTATACTAATATACCCCACTGGTGTATCTGACCCCTATAGTCTGGTCCCCACACTTTGACCTTCCATGAAAGCAGTGTACCACAGCAGGTATTTACTCCACGCAACAAGCAGAAAAGCGCTCATACGACAGACAACAATCACTAACGTGGAAGTGAACCAAACAGTCGAATCCACATCGATTCCAGAAGTGAGTACTCATCAAATCGAGTGCACATACAGACTCGGCGTATTGACGCACGCGTGCGTGCCTATGTATGCATAAGTAGGCAAGTGAGTAAACGTACATGCATGTGTAAACTGTCTACAATAAATAGAAAAAGGTTACAATACAAATAATAACGTGGTGGTTAAAATGAGTGAAATGCTTGGGCGCTTAACCTTGATGATCGTCTGCTGCTTGCCATCAAGTAAACTCGCCATTTCTGAGTTTTTCATCTTTGTTCCGCTCGGTCTACGACGATCGATTCTATTTGATTACTCATGTATCAAGTATCCTTCTACTCACCAGGATTACATGGACAATACGCACGGGAAGGAGATCGATCTGAGTCGGACTACAGTCAAAATCCCTGGAGTGGCTTTCCGCCAAGTTGGCGGTCGCATAACCAGCAATGGGCTTCTGCGAAGTCAATTAAGTGAGCCCAGTTCAGGTGATTCCTTTTCTTTGCAGTGATGCTTTTTAGGCCGGTTGAAAGCAGGGTTTAACTATGTTTAGCTTTTTTGCATAACAGCTGAATTCCTGTAGTTTTTGCTGATACTGCTGTCCAATTCTGCTACTGCATGCATCTTCCGGTTGTTTTGTGTGTGTGGGGAGGGGGAGATTTTTTGCCGCACAAAAGACATGATTTCCAGCATCTGGTTTTACCCCAGCTATCGATAGAATTATCCATCCAGCTGACAAGATACCATTTCATATGTATATATGTTTGTGTTATCCTTCTGTACTGATTTCATCTGAAAAAAAAGAATTAACCGTTGTTTGACAAAACGCCGTAAATGAATGTTTAAATAAACAGTGTCCACGTAATGTGGACACTGTTACTGAAATATTTTGTTTGGGTCACTGCATCTATGAGGTATTCGAAGGAATACCTGCACCAAACAGTCATGAATGAGTTTCAGGAATTCATTCCTACTGTTGCCTAATGCATTTCCTTGATGCGCATTCCACAACACTGATGACCGCCTTTGTGGATAATTCTCATAGTGTTCAAGCATCGTTTTATAGTATAGACGTAATACACTACTCATAAGGTTGTTGAAAGCTCTTCGGCAGCCCACGACTGATTTCGTCCTTCTGGGGGCTCATGAGGTAGATGCAGTCCCCGAGTTTCCACCAACCCTAAAAACACTATACACGAGAGACTCGACTGGGTTCCAGGTGAGTCTCCCGTCAAAACCAAACTGTTTTATATTGTTTTAAATGCCGGACTTGGTGTTCTGAGCTGATGGTTTTCTACAGGTTGTCGGCATTAGAAAATGTTTTCGTTTCATTTTTCACGTGGACGTTTCACTGCATCACTTGAGCCACTTTGTTCCGTAGGTGCGCGTGTATCTTGGTGTTACAAAGCGTCAGTGTATGCCTGTATTTGCGTATGTATGCATCGATCACGCAATTTAGAGCACGTGATCATCAAGCTCGAATTTGGGTTTTGAGTTTGAAAGCGAGGTCAACGACAAGATTAATCTACTTAATTTATCACTGTCATAGATATTATCAACTAGTGGCTACAAGCTTGCGTTGTCACGTGGATAAGTGGGTACGAAGGAGTATATGACAATTTGAACATTTTCGTACCCTCACAAAAACTTCGACGAGAACTTATTTGCATAGGCCCGGGAAATTACTGCTGAATATACAGTATTCCTCATTCCTGCAAGACTGACGTAGAATCGCAAAGCCGTCCCCATACGATAGGTGCTCAATCAGTAGAAAGGAATGACTGGATGTAATCCTACTGGAACCCTGTTTTGTGACACACTGTTTTATTGAGATCAGGTGTAAAGTATCACCATGAAAGATACAATCATCTTTCATACTGACTTAGTTCAGTCACCATTTTTGTGTAGTTGCCACTGCAGTCCGAAGAGCGCTTAGTTGTATTCCTGCCGCTAAAGCTAAAATATCCATTCAGGACTGAATGATGAACTTCGCGTAACCCCTATGGACGTAATACACTACTCATAAGGTTGCTGAAAACTCTTCGAAAGCCGACGACCGGTTTCGCCCTTCGTGGAGCTCATCAGGTAGGCGCGGTCTCTGAGTTCCCGTTAATCTTATGTTCTACTTTAACCCAAATTGCACGAAATTAGCGAAATACACTCATTTGCAAACCACTTTGGTTTTCCGACAGACTAGCTTGTACTCTTGTGCCTGTTTTGTCTATTCACCGAGGTTGTATGGTCTGTTTTTCCAACTGATTTCTTTTTTCCTGACATCAGGCGTGTCAAATCAAGCTGGTAAAATCTCCTCATCAACTGACATGGTGCCTAGTGCGAACGACAGTGCCAGTTCAGGTTAGTTTCATTTGCTGATTTACCTCCACGATTCTTTTGAGCATTTCCAACTCAATAACATTCTTTGCTGTCGCGCAGTCTGCATGCCCTGCAGAAGTACGAGTAAAGCTGATCTTGTCGTGGCAACACATATTTCCTTGATGCGGTTTCTATTGGTTATTAACAGTGCTAAACTCTTCTCAAAGAGACTCCCCGTTTATTGACACGTTTCTAGTTTGAAAATGTCGTCACTTGAAGCTAACGACTCGTTGGTGCTGTTTTCGTACGGGAATTTGAAAGCTTTTTCGAAATCTGGTGTAAATCTTCATGCTGTCCACTACTTGTAGGTCAGGCTGATCAGGGTATGATCTGGATGTAGAACAACTAGTACAATGCCTCATAGTTATACAGATGGTCTCAGTTGGTCATCTCATAGTCCCGTTGAATGCTGAAGACGGTAATGGGTTGTAAAAGAGATCTTTATCGAGCTTGCGATTAGTACTGAAACATGCTTCGGTGTTCTGAGGTCGTTCTAACTGAAAAATAAGAGATTCAGAAGAATTTCAACCGCTTCTCGTCAGTATCAACTTGGTTTGCAAATGGATGTACAATTTGCTGTTCAAACACAAAAAAAGATTGATGAAAATTCAGTAAATAGACCTACCTGTTTAACTCAAAAAGAAGTGGAAGGTAGTAAATTGTTCTACTTTTCATCGACCTTATAAGTATTATTGGTCACCGCGTGTAGTTCGTAAATTCGGTGTGATTCCACCTCCTGTCAGACATTTGTAGCGTCCGTTACAGAATCTAGCTGACGAAGAAGAGATTGAAAAATAGCTATAGAGTAAAGTGGAATCTTGTAACTCCGGAGATG
Source organism: Clonorchis sinensis (assembly GCA_003604175.2). Lineage (NCBI taxonomy): Eukaryota > Metazoa > Platyhelminthes > Trematoda > Opisthorchiida > Opisthorchiidae > Clonorchis > Clonorchis sinensis. The sequence continues at coordinate 169,392,675 of CM030369.1, forward strand.
AGGAGTCCGAGTATACGGACGTGAACGAAAAGACACTGGGGGTGGACTGGAACCACTGTTTTTCTATCTCACTTCCGCTACTGTGATTTACTGAGCTACTTCTTTCGAAGTTCACAAAACTAAGTGCATTTTTGATGCAAAATTTACCAATTTAGTGAGTAGCTTGTGGATAGGGCTGTAAGTCAAGTTTCAGTCTCATCTTCCACACAAAACATGATTATTGGTTGTCACTGTTTGAGTTGACTCCGGCCTATTGATAGCTGCGGAAAATGCCAGCAATAGGTTGTATTGAATCAGCCGAGTATTTACGCTGCGGTTTGTTTCATTATCAATGGTGTATTCATGTTACTGGTTCATCCACACAACCAGATAAGTTCCACACTGTACATTAATAACGGTGTTCCGCTTACCAACTAATTGTATTTCTGTCTCACTGTGGTGCCCCAGGATTCTTTCGGCCGTGGCAAAGTCAACGTTTTTCGCTGCGGTTGCCTCTTATGCGGTTAGGTAATTCCTGTATCATGATGATATGAGGCACTTCGATTCACTCCTCCTCACTCTTTAATAACTCTATTTATCCTAACCTATGCGTTCGTTTTATTCAGCAATCTAAAGCAAGGTTGCTCAGTTTGTATTAGTCGCGAGCGTGTTGCACTGCTGCTGTTCAGTCTCGAATGTTTGTTTTTCCCCGATTCGTTGTTGCTTGCGCTAGCTAACGATATGTTATGAAGTGATACAGTCAACAGGCTTAGTGTCAATCACTCAATTTATCAGCTACAAACCGTGTGCCATAGGCACAGTGGTTCCACCTACTACAGTTTCGCTCACCGGAAAACGGGAAAGTGGAACATACAACCATGCTTTGGAGGCGAAGGCATGTTCAGTTTGTTCGTAAACTGGGTAGCTACGCATTAAGTGCGATAGCTTTGATGCACGACCGCTACTGACTGTGCGATTGGGCCATTTACGCCAATGTCATTAACCACCGGTGATTTGAATCCCGGGGTCCCCATCCAGGGAGGCGGCAGTTGCCCACCCGACTAAGTTTACTGGTCAGTGTTTTCGTACCTCGTTGCCAGGTCATACACTGTCCACCTCTCTGTCGCTTCCACTCAGAACAGGGCTGGGAAAAAGAGCTCTGTGAGGCAGACGGTTTTCTGGTATGCGAAGTAAATGACCCAACCAGCGCAACCTATGAAGCGTGAGTATAGTCTTGGCACCTTGGTGATCTGCTTTTCCACGTGCACCGTGAAGCAAGGTGACCTACCTGTGGGGAGGAGGCACTTTTACTGTTCTGTGACTAGGGTATTATGAGGTGTCATCATTTCAAGTCAAGATCCAGATGGCTCGTAGAATCATGAGTGTATTGGTCGTGCTGTATTCAGCGCAGAACGTTGTCCGTTTCCTCGGAGTTCTGTTAAGAGATTCTTCAATTATAATACGTGGCAGTGGATCCGTAATGAATATTAAAGCTCAACTGTCAGACAACCATAATCCATCATCCATCCTATCATCTTTTTCCTGAATCACAGGATCTTGTACTGAGCGTTTGGCAGTCCAGGGCTGCAGACCGTCTTTTTATGACTAGCCTGTATACTGCCCCCGTACTTCACCCATGGCCGTTTGTCATACATTCTGGAAGGATAGTTCAATAATTTTTTGTTAGCATATTTAGGGTTTCCGACCATCCACCTTATGACACCAGCCGCATACGGATGTGGTTTCTGTTACTTGTATGTGTGATGCTTCACTAAATGGCCTGTACACGTCTCGGATGCAGTACCACAGATAGATTGGGACTCTAATGCAGTATTAATTTTGGTGTGCACGTGCACTCTATACGTTTGCTGCATTCTGTTTTTTCGGCCGTTAACCACTGTGCACGCGATCCTAGCACTTTTCCTTCATGTGAGATAACTGACAATGTCGGATTTAGTTGAAGTGTTTACTTTCTGTACACCAAGAGAAGCCATGGGCAGCAAAACCTCTCATTTTTACGGTAGATTAACCCTGTTTTTCCTATCTGATCCCATTTAATTTGGATCGTGCCCAGACCCTTGTTTTTTAAGAGCCAACTCTTGGTGTAACTCTGCTGTCATTATACCACGGATAGTATAACATCGATGGGGATTCGCCTCGTCTCCATTGCTTGATGCACTAAAGTTGTGTCCCAAGGGCCACTGTTTCCTAACTCGGACATAGGGAGCCGGAGACATCTTATCCTGGGGCTACAGCTATCCGAGTTTGAAGCACACTGCATTATGCCACACTTCCATAACATTAACTGATCAGAAATTGGATATCTGGGCGTTTGACTGCACAGTTCACATTGTTTGAGGGGTATATCATCGCACAAAAAGTTCAACGTAAACAGCGGACAAACTTCATATTGTTCTTTTGAAAAAAACATTTCTTTCCGGAAGACTTCTTTGCTTGCCGTTGATCAACGGCTATGGCAATTTTCAAAGCTTATCTCAATCCTCTTGAATGTATGCCATTAGCCTCGTTCTTCATACAGACATCGTAGGTGCCAGAAGTGTATCGATCCGTCAGACTTTTCTCCTTCAGTTGTGTGCCTTCTATGGGTTTCTCTTTGCCTTTGGGCCACAAAATGAAGTGGGTGTCCCCATGTGTGGTTTTTTATTCCTGTCCAATTTCAGTCGACTTTCAAAGTATCAATCAGTTCGGCTTTTTGCTTAACCCCAAGCAGGATGAACTGCTCTAGTTGTGGGATCTAGGAGACGATAGTTATTGCTGTCTCCTGGTACTGCGAAAGATGATTTATTTAACTAACCAAGTTATCTGCCGTTCGCACATCATCATTTACACCAATGCCGGTGTTCCAACGCTGACATTCGACGTAGGCATAACTGTGGGGATTTGCGTGGGGAAATCCCCATCGTGAAAAGAACAAAATGACGAAGAGATGAACACTCCAAGCAACCAATCCGTGTAGAAAACGACAGCAAGTCCTATCGGTGGTCGTAGCTTGTAGGGTTTTACGTAGGCTGCTTCTGGAGCGCCAGTGACGGTTAGTTATGCCACTACAAACGGGACGCAGAAACACCAGCGTTTTCCGTTGATGGTGAATGGATGGACGACATTTGGACAGACAAAACATATCGTCAAGTCACTGCGTTTGCTACCGAATACATTTATTAAGAGGTATGTGTTAAGTAAGTTGTAAGGTGGAAGTTCTGCTTCCTATACTCTAAGAGTAATTCTCACTCCCAATATTGCCTGAGGGATCCGGCCCAGTGTCAAAAGGTAGATGGTGACTTACTGCTCCCGCCAATCGTAATGACGCCGGTGCATCATCGCTTTATTCTTACCTGATGATGTTAGGATAGTACTTATAGTCTTGGGCTTGATAAGTATCCATGCTGGAATTAAATGTGTGTTTTAACTGCCGAGCCCACCACTTTCAACTGTTCTTTGCCCACCTTTGCTTCAAACATGCTGACCATTCTGCTGTTCCAACCACCCGTTTACACAGCTACCTCGGTTTGCTAGTGACCCCAACTTATTCAGTACCTTCAGCCTTTTGCAACATCAGTACAGGCTGTGTTTCCTATATCACCCTGCAAATTTTTTAGAGGCTTGTAGCTTTTCAAATTCACCTCGGACGGATTTACATAATATTCCTATTTTTCTCCTATCCGCTTACCTTGCCGAACCCATCACTGGTCCTGGCGCAATTCTCTGTCATCGGTAAGTTTTACTTTTTTGACAGTGGCCTTTATATTGTTTATTTTCCTATTCATTCTGTGTGATTTTTTGACATTCAAAAAAGCCCGGATATACATCTAGTGAACAATATTTGCGACTCAGTAAACCACTCCCGACCATTCTTGTCTCAGTTATATTAGACTCATGGTTGTGAAGTAGTCAGGTATGGCGGTAAGATCTATTATGTCCTCCTAAGAACAGTTGAATTTTTGCTGTCTACTTCCACATTGATGAGCGACTTATATTAGAACACTGACGTGTTAGGATTTTGTACGCTTAACCTCCGGGTTTGTCCTTGACTTGGAAAAATCCTCCATAGGGCTTGTTCCTTGAAATCTACTTCACCATTCATTTTGCTACGGTCTTTGTTTTGGTGCTCATCCGATTGTTTGGCCTTCCTTCGAGATAGAGTAGTCCCCACTACTAAACCCCACAAGAAAAAACACCACAGTCGAAGAGATCTTTGAGGCGCGCAGTTTTTCCCAGTGTAATTCCTCTTTGAGTACAAAACTTCAGAAGCGAAGAGGTGACACTTGTTCACCATATGACTGCCCTAATGTCTAATAGGGAACAACATAATGGAAATATCCTGCGCTATTCATCAGATTTATCATTGAACTATCGCCTCAAAAAGTTTGTACTAATCGCAGTTGTTACTCTCTGTCCCTCCATATTGGTGAACTCTTCTTGCCTTGATTTACTTTGAATAGACTTGGGTCGGCTAGTAACTAGCCTTAGGTACGCAACAGTGTCCTACATTAGGACACTGAACAGAGGTTGAAGGTAGTGTAGCTGAAGAACAGGAACGAACAACAGGCGGTAACTCAGTGGTTTTCTCTGGGATATACGAAAGCATCATTGGTGAAAAATGGTTTGCATCAACCTATATGATAAGGCTCAGAACCACTGTGAGGGTTAACCGTGTTGCGCTAGCATTCTTCCTTCACAGATATGCAAGATTAGTCAGACAGTGACTGTCATATGTACGCGCAAAATTCTCCGTGTTATAGCACCTCTGCCAATTTATCCCCAGATATACCTAGGTGGGGTGAAAGTGTAAGGTGGGGATATCGAGCTCAGGATTTGTCTGTAGGAAGTCGAACCTTTTCCTCTTAGAGGAAAATTAGTTGGTCCTGTAACTGATCGATTGTAGGCGGAATCAACGGTGGCTTTTGGCTTCACTTTGGCCGCTGACTTTCCAAAGATGCCAGGAGTGTTACATTTGTCCGCTGCGAAAAATTCACGTGGATGAGAAAACTCTAACAGGCAACGAAGATCCATCTTATTTCGTTACTCAGAACCAGGCTTTTTCCGTACCTACTTTGTCTTTCACTTCACGTGCTTGGTGACACGGTAGACGCGTCTCCTCTGCTAGCATTGCCTAATGTCCTTTACCTGGACCCATTGTGTGTAACCCCTATGAAGACACAGTAATGTACTAGGTTTACCGTCATCTCCTGGCTACACGCAGCGATCACAATCCTTCATTCGATCGCTCTTTGGTATGCTCGTAGGCATGCGCATCTATCAAGGAAGACTTGCTCTTGTTCCCTTCTGGCGAACAACATTGTATAGCGACATATGGGGACTCAAACTCTCTAAAATTCAAGACTGCCTCATTTGGTTCTAGCAGAAAACGATTTCAGAAACCAATCGCTAATTAGGCGAATTCAGCACACTTCCCGCCACATGCGCAAGCCGTATGGTTTCTTTGTACACCAGACAATCCATTCGTCCCTCGGGTATGCAAGGCAACCATCTGAATAGTTGGGGCATCCACAGTGCTAGCTACCACCGTTTTGTACCCACATAACAGTACCAATTGTTATCGTTGACTTTCACATCTCTCGATAGTGTTTGTTGTTCAGTGCTTTCCGAGCTACTTCACATGGGCGGGTTTCACGTTGTTTTTGGGCGTGACTAATGATTCAGCTACAGCTGAATAGTTTGAAATCATTTGGAGCAATCTCGTTGGTGAAACACAATGGCTGAACTTGAAGGTGAAGGAAAAAAGTCCATGTTTTCGTACAGTGCTGTTTTTTGTCCAGGTTGTCTCCCCCTTGGGTGTACACACCCTCTTCGAAATTATATGGGTTCAATCAACGAACTAGGATCAGAAAGAATTGGTACAGTAGTGGTCAACGCAGTAAGCGGTGACAATTGTCGTATCTTTATCCGTACCCCCCTTTTTTCACGACTGCAATTGTCAACAGTCGAGCATCTTGGGAACGTCAATATTTGTTTTTCTTGATTATCTGAGTTGCCCAGAAAGTCTCATTTGACCACACTGTTTTCGCTTCCAGCTTTCCATCCGGACAGGCTTAAGGGACGCAACCTCCGTGAAGAAGCGGCATCGTCGAATCAGATCCAATCCGAAAAGTAGCGTTGGTGATGCAGAAGGTAGGCGGATGCGTTTGCTTTGGTGCTGTTTTTTCCTCTCTATCGAACGTAGCACATCTTGTGGACCAGTGTAACTCAGAGTGTTGCATCTTAGTCGTTAGGCGCATACTCTGCTTCTGTGACTCTTTCTGGATAATTTCCTGTAAACTTTGGCAGTCTTTTCAGCCCATCCATTTTTGTACTGATTTTTCTTCCATTTTTTTCAACTGATGCACAGTTCCGAAAGAATAGAACAGTAAGGAAGAAGAAGAACTAGCCCCGGCACCGGATGGCAGATGTGTGGAAAACCCAGTAGCAACCTAGTAACCAACTAACTGTCCTACGGAATCATTGGCTACTAAGGTAGATGTCGCCATCAGCTCATCAACATTTAAGCGCTGTGCAAAAACGAAAAATGAGGCAATGGCACTCATTCAGGGCACAGCTGATGAGAGTGCTTGATAGAAAATACGGTGACCAAATGCGAACACGTTCTATGAATTAGCCACAGTAATTTCCTTGTTTCCAGGTTATTCTTTTAGGCTTCGTAAGCTATGGTGAAGGCAGGGAAGGAACTACGGGGTTGTTTTAACTAAACCACTGGAAGTGAGAAAGTATGATTACAGATGAAGGCATCTGGACAGACTGACTCCGGATCAACGTCTTTGCTGCCAGCTCGTGGCGATACTTATCTTGAGTTGTCGTCTCGACCAAAAAACACGGAGTAGACCACTGTTAACTGCTTAGGCTTTTCAGCATATGCGCGTCATATCCTCTTGAATAATGTATGAGTCAGACTCGTTAGTTCCCAGGAATGGAGAAGACAAACAACTTTGAGGATGTTATACTGCAAACAAGTGGATCGTTCCGTGGTATGGAATTCAACTGAACCAGAACATAAAAAAAGAGCTAACAGTCCAATAGGATGTCAGTGAGAGGCTGAAATGTAGAAACAAGGTTTCAGTGTACAAGAAAAATCGTTAGAAAAGTGGATTTGTTCGTTTAAAGGTAGTCCTCCTAACACCTCCCCTTTGAAGTGCTCGATCTTAGGACTGCTGCTGGGGGTTGAGTTGCATTGGTATGACGGGCCTTCGCATGGTCCATCTTCTAGGTGCGCAACTTTTGGAAATTACTGGTTAATTCATCGGCTCTGGATGTCAGTCCGGATGTTAGTGCTCTCTCGAAACCGGCTATTCTTCTAAGTTCGTCCTCTCTTGAAAAAGGTATAAATTTCTCACCAATAGTTTGTTCCTTTAGAACTTCACTTTTACCCTATCTCTCTGAGAAAATCCGTCATTTTTTAAACGCATTTACACACATTGTTGATTGGAATGCAGTCCTCAGGTTGTTTGAGAGAACCCAGTTAGTTAACCGGAAGCAGCGTTGAAGAAGCTTTTCACGCGCACATCTCTGGTGTCAATCGTGCATAAGTTAACCTGGTTCCGTCGTCGTTCGGGATTCCGAGTCCTTATTCTAAAACGAATTCGTCCATAAGCGTTCACGACACAATGCATCCATAAAAACACATCCCATTAACAATCAAATGTTGCAGTTGCCTAAGTTGGGCGAGCGGGTCCTCCGGGTAAACGCTCTCGTAATGTATATAGTCTTCCAGACTGGGACATTTCGTTCTTCGGTACCTGTATTGCGAATCAGCGCTGTAATCCTAAGTTAGTAGATTCAAACAACCAAAACCAACCATCAACGCCAGCGAAGTAACAATCGTGTGTTTTTGGTTTTCGGAGTATGCTTCAATGACCAGTAATTCATACAATACCTTGTGAAAAGATTTATGGTTTTCGGCTTGCCTTGTCACCTGAACTTATATCGAAGAGCCTACAAATGTGGTACAGTTGTTTCCTCCTAATTGGGAACCGGCCGCAGCATGAATTCTATGGAGCGTGGAATTCGCAACGTACCGAATAGGTTTTCGAGCCCCGCCCCGCTGATGTGTCACCAAACTGCACTTGACAAGACTGGGCACTTCTCATTCTTCAATCATGCAGCTGATGGTGCGTGAGCACTGACTTCTCGTGAGTCGGATTCTCAACTAGTATACGATTCATGAGGCGTTTTCCCTTCCAATCAGTTAACCTATATGCCGAGCGAGATGATATTGAAAACTTCGTTCTTCTGCGGTATCTCAGCTTATCCCAAACGTAGTCATCAGTACAATTTAGTAAAGCAATGAAATCCTTGGTTTCACGTGGGTGTGAAGAATTTATTTTCTTATTAAGAATGGAATTTTCTGAAGTTTGATATACAGCTCTCCTTTAGTGCCAGAGTACGGCTACAGCGTCTGAATTTTTCTTGTTATCCTTTCAATCACAATGATTTCTTGCCTTGTCTACTCGTTCTTCAAGAAAATTTCACTGTTACATATTTCTCAGAGTAAACTGGTTGCTTGGTCAAACCAAAGGAGAAAACTTGCCAACAGAATTTCTAAAGTACAAACTGCTAGAGTTATCATAACAGAATAAAATCTTGATAATACGGAGCCAAACTACAGGGTTTGCCGAATTTTCTTACGTCTTCTACCAAAAGAGTAGCGTTAAGTCAAGAAAAGAGTGAAATCTACTTAATTTGATAGCTTAACAGCCTAAAAGTAAGGATACTGAGGATGTGGATCCGTATCTGTTTTTTTGTGTGTGTGTGCTATGAACGAAAAGCAGAATGGCCAGTAAGCAAAGGATGAAGAACTAGCTTTAGGTTGAAATGAATATGATGGTTTCTGTCTATCTGTCCTAATTGCGGGTGCGTAACCAGCTGGGGAAGATTCACCAGGGCTGACAGGACTCCTCAATATAAGCAACGAAATGGCATCTGTGCTAGAAGGACTAGTTTTAACCCCAACAAAACCTTGCCAGTGCATGAAATTCTACCAGACACTGGAGTCTGCACTACTTGCATCCCTTTATTGTTCAAATATTACAGGTGAATTCACACACACACACACACACGGGTGACAAAGAGGTCATCGCCTCACATGTCAGAGCCATGGTTCTTATCATTATTGACGAGGAAGCTGAACGTTGTAACAAGAAAGCCTACCACATAAATAGAAATGTGAGTAGGCCTGTTGGTTTCCTGTATAATATACTATCGTACTTAGGGGTTAACCCATCAAGGAATAGATGAACCTAGCGGGAATCACTACTGTCATGGAGGTGTTTGGGAAACGGTTAAGTGACGAGGCCTCAGATAAAGTCTGTACAACATCACAAGCTCCAATGGTTCCCTCAAGCCGAGTTCTTGCATACGGAGAAGTGCATTGTTTTCCATACCGAATTCAGAGTCACTCAGACCAAGAATTGGACCAAGTATGGTTTGGCAGAATCAAATGAAAGGTGTCACGAGAAGTCTTTGTTGATGTCCGCTTTCCAGAATATAGTTTTTCCTGTGATTGGTTAGGAATTTTGGAAGATGTGGTCGCTAATCGCCGTCACTGGTGTTTGTACTGTTAGGTACCATTTCGATTTCTGGGTGAGCGTTTAGAGATGTACACACCCCGGGTGTTTATGGTATGCTAGCACTTAGCCTTTTAACCTTGTCCTTTTCTCCTATACAAATCAGTGATGTCTGTACAGCATTCAAGCCATGATTTGCACATTATCATGCGCTGTTTGTATTCACATACCTCTTGGCGCGTGAGAGTGTATAGGGAACTCTCCAAAATAGTTATATCCGACAAGGGTGTCTATTCTCTATAATCCTGTGTAATTTCGTCATTATCACTGGCTTTAAAAACCCGGATGTTCAAGTTTCTCTGAGCGGGAACCTCATCGACCTGAAAAATGTGGACGATAAAAAGGCAAGACGCGCAGGCATTACTTGAAAAGCTGACCAAGGTGTGTCAGTCCTTCGGCAAGGTCTTTATGCCCACAAAGTGCAAAGTCATGCAAAGCATGCCTCTAAGAATCCAAGAAACACTATGTTTATCGGAAGTTGCATTAGCTCTGACGGCAGTGTGACGGATGAAGTCAACACACAAATCCCTAAGGCGAGAATTGCGTTTACTAATTTGCGCCACTTTTGGTATCAAAAAGGCGCTTTGGTGGGTCTCAGAAGATTCGTATGTCAGACTACAATTCAGACTGTATTGTTGTATGGCTGCGAGACTTGGCGGAGATCCTATCCTCAGGTCTTCCACCACAGTTGTCTTAGAACTCCAGCTGGAATCGGCTGGAACCAGTGGATTCGAAATCTGTTGATCAGAAGACCGGTTTTTGGTGAAATAGAGGGTGCTTCCCTCAAAGAATGCATTTAGCACTTCAAGGTAGGTGAGTCACTTCTTACGCATATCTAGACGAGCATCATTTTCCGTGCCTTATTCGGAATGACAGAAACCTAGAAATGGACATGGTTTGAGATTGCAGACGGAACTGAAGGAAAAGTTTGAGTGGCTGTTTCCCATCCAGGGGGGGGGGTGAGTGGCACACCACTGACGACTCTTTATACGTGTGAACCAATCATACAGTGCTTCCCGTTTTTTAAAAAAAAATTATTATTCAGGGAGTTAAATCCGGATTTGGTGCACTGTGCGGGAGTAGACCTTCTTACGATGGGTTAATGATCTTCATACCGTCGTACAATCCTACCAGATACTTAGTATTTTCTCCTATCAGATCAAGCTCCCAACACGATTACCAGTGAATTTGACCATTATCCGATGCACTCCACTCGTCGACCCTATTTTCCTACATCTATCCACTCTCACAAATTCTGACTCCAGATTCAGAAGGTTACGAATTCCAGTTGATCTCAATGGATCGTCAGTGGCATTTCGAAGCCAAAGGACCTGAGGAACGAGATGATTGGGTCATGTTTATTGAACGTGCCATTATGACCAGGTTGCAATTGAATGAATCCACGAAACGCACTAGGGCGATGAACAATTCAGGCTCCGCTTCCTCCAATACAGGCCTTGTGAGCACATCTAACTTGACTGGTGGAGTCCATTCTGGTGGGGATAACACCAGCCTCACAAGCGGTCGTTCCGGTGCTGGGGATAGCAGTGAGCTTGCGACGACCGAACACTTGATTGAAAGTATTCGTTCAGTGGCAGGCAACCAATACTGCGCCGACTGTGGTGCTTGCGGTGAGTTTGGTATTTCATGATTAAGTCGGTTCCCAGAAACTCGTTTCTCTAGACCTTATTTGCGTCACTCCTAACTGACTCCCCCCCAACGGAATAGCATGCCTACGCAGACAGTCTTGACCGTCTATAAGTTCCTTCACAAGGACCATTTTATTTCCGAGAAATTTCCACTGTTGAAAGACTACTAGATTGTACATGGTGGCTTCTTTCGTCTAGGAGAACAGAACTTGCAACTCGGCCTCGTTCTTTTTCGCGACTGTTCACTCTGCAGACGGCAATTGAATTGAAATTCTTGCGCTCGTGTTTCCTTATCTTCAAGCAGGGTTACATTTCTAGGATAGAAGTGAAATCACCTTGTTCAGTGTTGATTGACTGTTTTATTTTCTAAGTAGACGAACACCGGGTGACAGATGTTACTGTTACGGCTGATTCCATTAAACGTTCATACCTATTCGGTAATTTATACCCTCCTATCTGGTGTACGACGGCCTCTCTTCATTCTTGGAACCGGACCAATAAGGCGTGTCCATCCGCTGTTCCACTCTCAACATGTTATTGTAGACACTGCGGCGAGCGATCGACTGCTAAACTCCTTCCTAGCCTATGGTGACAACTGCTGAACCCTTCTTCACCGTTTCGACAGTGTCTACTTTCGGGCTTTCTTGCGCCCGATCTTATGACACACAAATGGTACCAGCTGTGGACGCCTGGAAATATGGCTTGCTGTGAATAGCTCTCCGTTTCCTAGTCAACCGACGACCAATTGTCCTTTCACTCTTCTGGCCTGGCGTTGGCATTGGCACTCACGTTTTTCAGCGTATTTCAGTCCGACAAATGATCCAGCGAGGTGGATGTTTGTGATATCTAAGCTTCTACCGTTGTGACAATCGTAATAATAGTTTGCCTTTCACATCTTGTTTCACAATGTTTCTGAAACCCAACAGTTGAGATCTTTAGTGGACTGTGGTGTTTTCCTTTTATCTGTTGCTTAAACTGCGATGTGGTGCGAGGGTTTAAGAGCATAGACCATCGTCAGAAATTCCTTTGGAACGCTTGTTGTTCTGAGGTTTTCCAAGGTCTTTTGTAATCAGAACGAGGAATCTTCCTTGCATTCTGTGCTATTCCGCTGGCCTCTTTACCCTCGTGTCACTCAATGTGTGTTCTCGAAACGTGCCTCTGAACTGGTGCCTTTGCCTGGTTGCTGCTTTTTCTGTCTGCATCCGTACATGCCCACGGCCTGTGTGAACGACCTATTCGCCCAGTATGTGTGCCCATTTAGGACACAAATCAATATGGTGTTTTCTCGCTACCGATGTTGCTTGTTGTTGACGTGTTGACTGTCTGGTTTTTCCAATTTCCTCGCCATCAGCTGTGTGAAATTATTTCCACCTACCGGCTGGTCGCCCTCTATCTTTGCGGTTGCAGTTTGGATTTCTAGCAGTTAACCATTTGCTAATCCTCTTGCAACTTAGCTCGATAACAGAAAACATTTTCGCCATTGTCTTTGCATACAGTTCTGTGCTAGAAGGCCTGTGACCAGACTTGTGTACGTTCGTCTGTACATCTCGTCAGTCGAGTGGATGTGTACACTTCGCTCCAACACATCCCGTGTGTGGTTGTTCGTGTATGTATTGTGGATGCTAATCAGGGTGTGTTTACATCTCTATTATAGGGCTAATCGATCCTGTCACAACTGTTCATTGTGCTTTCTACCAGCTGACTGATAATCTACTTACTGTCCGTTGTCTTGTTTGAGTGCGTTTACACCTCTGCGTCGAAGTTTGCTGACACTTAGCGTAAACTGACAGACAGTTCGCTCTGAAGCCCGATTTTTCAGTTGATTTTTCCCATTTTCTGGCTGCTGTCATAGAGCTGGTCACACTCCAATGACTGCATGGTTCATCAACTGAGTGTCGGTTGTAGCTTCGTACTTCACTATGCGGACTAACAGGATTGCTCTCGTGGCCTTTCCAGTTTGATGTATAGCTAAGTATATGGCCCCACGCTATTGTCAGTACGTGCGTTTTTTGGAATCCGTGAACTACGTTCGGCAGATAAACCCCAACCAGGAAAGTACAGTTTGTATGTTGTCGTCCCGTATCGCTAGCTTGTATCTTCCCCTTATAGTAGAAAGGAACAACAGCCAATTTCAGGTTGTCAATGCTGATTGTACCCGACACCTATGTGATCTCATCCGCTTATTCGCACTGGAATCTCCTGAAGAAGTGTGGATTTCAATTAAGGACAATGGTTGTTTCTTCTAAAGAGACCACCACAATGGGACTCAGTTTCTGGAGAAATCCAAATCGTTGGACACCGTAAAATATCGCACATCTGCCCATACATGGAAAAGCGATTATACAGACATTTCGATTTGTCTACTTGTTCGCTTGTTGGTACATGGTTCGCACTGAATATTCATAACTGAGTATTCACGATATCAACAGCCAACAACCAGTTCGTGTATCATTGAATATAAACCTACACATCATTAATTAGAATGTATGCATAATTTTTCCTAAGTAAATCCCCCATCAGTTCTTGATGTATTCGCATTTGATTGATGTTCGGGTCTTCTTACGCCGTTTTCTGTCTGTCATCGCTGAAGCGTGGTTCAGCTCCTTCCTGTAATGAAAATGGCTGCTGTCTTCCGAAGTCGGAATGTGAACCTACTTTTAGAGCCATGAAAGACTTGATTGCCCCATGAACTGAATAGATCAGTTGATTGTCTAATCGTGTTTACACTGCATTACCTTTCCCGTATAATCTTCAACTCTTTGTTGGAATGCCCATGACCCCATTATCTGCTGTACACGGCTCAGCAGCCACTATAGTGAACAGATGACGAGATCTTCCGGATAGCCCACGATTCTGTCGCAAACAATGACTAAAGGCAGGTCATCGAGTGAGATTGATTCCACTTTCCTTCACACCACAGTGGACCATACCTAGGATTGCCACTTGAGCCGTGCGCTGAAATCTAGGAAGTACGTACATCAAAACTAGAATGTTCAAAGCGTCGAGATGTAAAATCATAGGTAGCTGAAGCGAAACTCGAAAAATAAGAACAGAAGCGACCGTTAAAAAACTCGATTGATAGAGTTTGGTCAGAGATGGACCGAATTATCCTTGCACTTCGTCATATTGGCGCTTACAGCCTGCTTATATTGAGTTCCAAGGTCTCTGAATGCTGAGACCTCGCGGAAGTCGGGCATGATCGAGCGCAACATAACAGACACTAATAGTAAGGCCCCTCATCTACTCAATATGCGTCCACGACAGTGTTCCCTTCCAGCATGTCTGCGATGGATTCGTTTTGCCGCATTAGCGTCCCAAACGCGATTTTGCTTTGCCACATGCAGCGTATACGACGGTCGCCGTCATTCCAACAAATAATCGAAAGTAATGTGGGCATCACGATACGGTGTAGACATTTATAAGCCAACGCATATGTCGCGTTCATTGTGGTGGATTTTTGGCCTTTTTGGGTAGATTGTGGAAACCTTTGATGCTACCGTAATTTCTGACCTTTGGAATAACGTTGCTGCTCCTTACCCTATGTGTCCCTGTTGTCTTCCGTCTTTGCGGATCCACTCTCAGGACGGGGCTTAGTTGGACTTCTTCATGGACCGACTATTTATCCGTCAGTTTTAAAAGTTCCGGTATCTAGTGGTTGACTTCCCCTAGCTAACTTAACAAGAAATGCAGGCACTTAACAAGTAGAAATTATATGAAAACGCAAGTACATCATGGGCTATCTGATCCGATTAGAAAAGAAGCCTTTAAACGCAGCACTTCTAGACCCTGGGACTCTTATCTTTACTCATCATCATCATCAACAGCATGACATCAGTGTTCAACACCGATGCTTCACTACCGTACAACCATGCTTATCTTTCCTAATGCGGAGACATACTTTTCTGGCAATACGAACGAGCCAGATGCTTCATAACTTTGGTGTATAGCCTCTTGATCTTTTCTACACGCTGGTTATGCACTAAGTTCACAAAACTTCCAGTAGCTGGAGACAGTGACAAAATCGGCTCAGTCGCGCGCTCAGCGAGGCACAGGCATCCAAACCGTTGCCTCCAATGCATATCTCCCTTTCCCGATCTTGCATAACAGTTCACTGTCACTCCTGGATTCACGCATCAATTATGTAAACTGTTGGCTCCAGTGCGTAGCTATTTACCTGTATCTTCCGACGTCATAGATGGACAAAACTGTGGTAGCTATAACCACTGTACGTGTACGTGGTTTTACAGACGATGGCGATGACAGGATTGCAGTCGTAACGCCTGCTGCCAACCATTCTTACCCTATTAGGCATCGAGGCAACTTATCGTTACAATGCTCACCAGCCATTGCCAACATACGACGCGTGATCTAATGGAAATGGAAACGTTGCATTATTTTTCAATCAACAACCCGTTTGGCTGAGGAAAATGCAGCAGTTCTGTAGCGCGGAACTAAGCTTAGCTTGAGAACCACTGAAATTCGAATCTTCCAAATCGTATTTTGTCTTTGCTCTCTGTATGAACATGTGACCTTCCAACCTGTTGTTTGGACACGCGGAACCCATACGTTTTTTTGAAATATGAATGCCTCACGATTGTTCTGAAGGCGACGTGCACCAATGGATTTTACAGCATGAGTATTCTATATTACCGTTTAGGCAGTTCTTAACGGGAAGTGTTCACCCAGAAGTGACATCGGCAATGATTGAGCCATACCATTTAGTGATGAATCTCCCAGTAAAACTCACTGCTGACGTTGGATTTGTCTTCATGAAAGTCCACCGAAAACACCACTGAATACAGTCAAACCACATTGAAAAGCTTGCTTGCCCTCTGTCTCTGGAGTCCGCCAATAGGAACAGGCAGGCTGTGTTTCTTATGTGTCGTGTTGCCAATCTCTAAACAAAGGTAGCTACAAGTTGCAACGTTCAGCTGACAAGCTCATCCACACGTATGAATCAATCTTTGGAAAAGGACAGCGTCCATCGGCAATAAGCTGTTGAATTATTTATTTAAGGGCAGACTGACAGCTTGGTTTTAACCCTTAGGTTTTCCCTTAAGGGATCTTCGCCACTCCGTGGGTAGAACCCACGTGACTCTCTTTGCACGTAATCAATCCCATTGGTACGAGGTAGCCGGACTGCCTAGCTGACGTTTATTCGTTGTTGTTCAACGCATGTGGGTGGCAAGGCTCGCAAAGGACGCTTGATCGATCTCGCTCCAACGTGGTGTTCAATTTTGTTTAATTCAATAGTTGTCGTCATTCAGCTGTAACACTCCTTCGGTGCCTAGCTGCAATTTCACCCGAAAGAAGCTTAAGGGTTGTCCAAGCCCATACAGGTGCTGCTGAGGTTGGGTTCGAACTGCGCGCCATCCGGTCAGTAAGTTCGCACCTTAGCCACTGAGTTTGTTTAGTTCAATGGTTTTGGGAGCTCTTGGCACCTTACCGTCACCCCCAAGAACATGGGGATTTTTACACTCACTTCTTCCTCACTTCTTCCCCCTTTTCATCTATTGCTATGGCTTTGACAATAGGGCAGTTAAGCATTATTTCCATTGCTGGTAAATTGCTGTTCCTGATGATGATTATTCCGCGTGTTTGAAGATCTCCACGACGTTAGCAAAAGCTGCTTAGTTCCCAGTAATACTTGATTGAATTTGAGAAGTAATAGCTATGATAAAAATTGTTTCCTTTGATTCCCCTGCAATCTTAATGTAACGTCTATCAACCTACCGGTTTAGCTTAGCTAATGTGTCAGAAAATAGGCCAATAGGGCAATGGTCCAAGCTGCAGTACATCGTTGCTGTATGACATACATCTTACAATGTTATATGGCACAAAAGACTGGAATACCTACTTGGTAGGATGACCTACTTGATTAACCTAAATATCACCGGTCGATTATGCACCGATTAAGCCGCTCTAACTGTTTGCAAATCACTAATGGTTGATGAATAGTTACCTACAGTATTCGTTTTTTTTCGCAAAACTAAATCCTCAGCCCCACAAATAATCAGGTTTTTGGTTGAATCGTTAACCAACTGATCGTTTGAGAGTTTCTTCTGTGCGTGCTCAATGGGCAATCGTTGGGATGAAAGGTTTTTTTTGTTTGTGGGCTTTTCAGAGCTCTAGTGCCCTGTTTTATCACCAACAGTGTACTGGTTTTACATACTCAGCTGTTTGTGGTTGTGCTCTTTTCGGAAATGGTTTGAACCCTTAGAAGTGAGCAATGCCAGAAGGAATTAATTGAACAGTGTAAAGTCGTAGAACCGACCGGTTTCCATCCCTGGCAACTTCCTGCGCAAACTAAGTACTTGGCTGTCCATGCACCTGGGATATTACAGATATTGGGTGGAAAGACTGAATTATTAGTATCTGATATATACTTGAAAATTGCTTCATATCAGCTTAACTACTGGTTTTCTGGTTGCTCGGATTGGGGCTTCGAACTGGGTGTTCTGTGAAAATGATTTCATGGATTCGATGGTCGAAACCTTCCTGTCGGCGCTTGGAAGTTTCAGTACCCATTTAAATGAAGTTTCGCACTTCATACGTAACGTGGGTAAGACCGCGCCATCTCGCAACGCTTTTGAACTTTTTCCAACTGCTTGTTTCTTCCCGCGACTGCGCAACTGACGTAGATCGTTTGCCAAATAAACCATAAAAACAAGCGTTTTTCTCCGCAACTAGTATGGGCTGATAGGCTCAAATATGTCGACAACTCACTGCCATTTTCGCCTTGTTTTGAGCTCGTCAGAAATGCGTTGTCACTTGTGCTACTGGACCCCCACTCATCCGAGGTAAAAATTGCAGCACTTACCAGTGTCCTCTGGAATTGACCCTGTTTAACAGCGAATTAGATTTCTAGAAAAAATTAGCCTTTGGGCTCTGATTGTTGCCACGTTTTTCATCCTACTATTAGCTAGATTGATATACAATACATCCCTCTCTGCGCTCTGTGAAACCTCTGTGCTCGCGACCCGGGCCAGAGTCGCATCTCTTGGTTCATCTTTCCCTGATGTAGTGCAATCTACGAAAACTCTACTTTCGAAATGAACCTACTGCGTCACGTCACAAAATTGATTCGATCCTAGTATTCACTGTCTGTTTCACAAGCCTCACACTTATTTTCCCTGAAAGGGACGACGAAAACTCATGTTTTCAAGAACTCCGTGGGATCAATCCCGTATTCCCGTATATGGACTGTTCACTTTCATAAGGATTGGGAAATTCCACGGCATTGCAAACATCGATTTATTTCCATTCTAAACTATACAAGACGGGCTATCAAAGATTCTTTCATATTGGCAGTCGAAAATGTGAATGACGTTTCTTGTGGTGCATATTTATTTCGAAGTAGTAATTTGTTTCCGCACACCTGTCCTCTCTTTTTGTCGGGAGTTACCTTAAAGTAACTGGTTATGAGATTTGTAAATAATCGTATGGTTGTAAACAAATAACGTAAGGTCAGCAATTGTCTCGTCAACTTCGCCCTGTGCCCATGTTTGCCACACGTTCCCAAGAGTATGAACGAGGGGTCCGGATGGAATTCAGTGAAGTCTCTCATCAGCGCTAACTTACTTAGCCAGTGAGCTGAGTTCACTTACAAATTGCGGAACATTTCAAAAACCTGCAGGTGGATTTTACAGAAAATTCCTGATCATTTACGCGTTATCCGGTAAATTTGTTTTCATTTGATTTGTAGCTTTGTTCCAACTGCCTACCAACGTGAGTCACGGATTTCAGTCTTAGTTGCCTCTAAATAAAGGGAAAATAACGGGTCGGATTCAGGTGCAGTGTGACGTGCAATGTGCAGTTCCTTGTACTGCTCTCGCCATTCATGAATAGGCGAGCAAAAGCTAGTTCCATAATGAAGGCACTTGATTCTTGTGTATATCGATTGTGCTGGTTGACTTTTGTAAGTCTGTGGGTGAAAGGCCTCTATCAGGTTTACCCTGCATTTCAGTTGAAGCTGAATCGTGCACAAATACTTTGGAAGTATGCCAATGTTCTTCGCGACATATTTCCACCATTGACTTGAAAATTCAAGAGTACTTGCAATACAATGTTCACTGTTCTGAATGCCCGTTTTTATTATCCTGATTCTGTCTTTATTCATCGGATTAGCACCTAGGCTCGTTGATCGACTTCTCTGCCATCCGAAATCATTAGCCCTTTCTATTCACTTAATTGCTTTTCTATGTTAACCGAGTTTCGATCTTCCCGTTAGCTTCCGTTGGTTAAGCGTATTTTTGAAATCCGGAGTTGTATCATTCAGCCCCTTTTTGGCACCGGCAGACGAATCTCTCGTGTTTTTCTAATGCACCTTCCAGCTGGTAAACACACTGTCATGGAGACTTTTTTCCGCACACTGGTTTCTCCCATGTCATTTGTGTGCGAACTATCTTCTGGCGAGGTCTGTAGTGTTTGTTTGCTTAGCGAAAGGTACGCGCGACTATCGCCGGTCGTTACCCATCGTCTCACTGATTTGTTCTTACGAGATGTTGCGTGTGTATGGGTTTCGTGGCACAGTGTAATTTCCATGTCATTTATCACCGCTCATTGTGCTTTTGCCTGTGTCGGTTGGATGCGGGTAATTTAACTCCCGTTTGTATGCTGTACAGTGCCCCTGTGGGCTGGCAGAAAATCACGGCCCGCACAGCCTGTATGGCGGCTGCCGTTCATCATGTGGCTTGTACCGCTTACCTTCGTTTGTGACATTCAGTTCAACTCATAATTCTCTGATACAAGCCGCTTTGACATACGGATGAATCAGCCAACCTGCTTTTAAGTCAACTTTGTTGTTTTATCTCTTGTTTCTCACGCACTCCCTTCCATGTAGTTATCACTTGCTCGAAACTGCGGCATAACTGTGCTCGCGACGGGTTGCAAGCTTTCATTTTCCATTCTGTTTGTGAAAGTTGTTGGTATGACATTTTGTAAAAACTCATTTATTCACTTTAAGGGTAAAAACATAATCAACACACATGGTCGACACTAGAGCTAGCAACCGACAGCAGTACTCCTAAAGTTCACTCCTGTCATTGGTTATTTTCGTGAAAGGAGAGTTTGCATGGTCACTAAGGCAGTACAGAAAAACATGAATGTATGTACAATTCTCGGCTTTTCAGAATAACCAGCTGATGGTCAAAGTCATCTGTTTTCGAGTCGGTACATATTACCTGCCATTCAGTGAAATATCTCGGTACCTCTTTGTCTCCACCCTATTTCTGTGCATCGTCAGCCTTGTTTGACTAAATGCATCCGAATATGTGTGGGTTCAGTATACTTACTTTGGAGCACAAATCAAAATAAAATTTTCAAAAATAAGCAGGACAACGTGCATTCCAAGCCATATTCGCATTTGAGTACACTCGGCCAAACCACAATTAGGGTGGTTAAATAACGTTCCATTCACACCTCATTCGATTATAGACTGAGTATTCCCTCAGAACTGACACCTTTCCAAGCAATGGACAGACGCCGTAAACAGAAACCTAATAGATCGCTTTCCTAGTTGGAGAGATCTGAATCATAACGGTGGTACTTTATCAAAACGACGTAATTTGCAACGTCTGTCCGATTGAACCTTTTTACGGTGAGGATTGGAAACGGTTGAAGCCCAGCTGCATTAGGCTGAACGGTCACGCCCTTTTGAGTGCTTTGGGTGGCGTTGTTTGATTTTCGCTTATTCTTTTGTTTTCACTTCTGTTATACCATCCGGCTTCCCTGGCTTCCCAAGAACCATACGATGCTTTCTGTCATTATTTTCAGATCCGGATTGGGCCAGCTTAAATCTGGGTGCCATGGTTTGCATCAGCTGCAGTGGTATCCACCGGCAGTTGGGCACGCATATATCGCGTGTTCGGTCGCTTCATCTGGACGAATGGTCTTCCGAGTCTGCGGCTGTAATGTGCGCCATTGGCAACACGCTGGCCAATTCCGTTTGGGAAGCCGCCGTGCCTGTCAATGCAGGCAATCGGAAGTATGTGATTCTTCTGTCAATTTCCTCCCCTCTCAGATTTTTTATGTCTCGCGGTTCATCTGTCTTTCCTGATAATTCACATTTTCCAATCCTAGTGTTCTCATACGTGGCTTGTTGATGCAAGTGCCAGATAAAAACCATGCGCTGCATGTTTTTTGCTCCCTCTGAAATAATTTGGGAAAACGAAACAATTGTATCCCGGAATGTGATCAGAACCTTTTGTGGTGTTCCGTGGCCGAAGTGCAGATGGCGACTCTTGTATGCTTTCTATTTAATACCGCTGTTTGTTAGAGTTCTTACTGAAGGCATGTTCAGCCATGCCATGCTTGGCATCCTTTACACATAAACCCTTCTATATCAAATGATAGCATCTGATTTGAACGCATCGGTGGTGTTAAATTGGCACCTAGTGAATCCCACGTGAAAGTTGATAACTCATCTGGGTAAGTAACGTTAGGAGCCACAAGCTGGCACTTCACCAAATCCGGTTTTCAGTTGTTTTACACCACAAATCGACTGCCTTAGCCACACAAAGGTACTCGATGATCATGTGGTTTTAAGGCCAACAGTGTCAACTGCTAATCAAGCAGTAACAACCATCCAACGAGCCCTACTAAGCACAACTGATCTCTTATCGCTGAGTGGATTGATAGCGTCCTCAATAAAACTAAGTGAATGGCGTTCAACCAATGTTATCCTCTTCGCGTACACCAACTTTCGCCTCAGTACATGTGTTCGGTTATTGTGTTGCATTCTTCCTTGTGACACGTTCCCAGAAAACCCGAACCAAACAGCTCACGAGAAGAGAAGGAAATATGGATTCGTGCAAAGTACGACCGTCAAGAATTCCTACCTCCCCTTCCTTATCCCGATGCGCCCCTTCAACAACAATTAATCGATGCAATCGCCCGACAAGACACGCGTCAAGTGGTGCTGTGTCTGGCGCTGGCCACGCCCGAAACAGTTAATGCACCCTATTCCCGACAAGACCCTCGAGCAGCGATACATATCGCAGCAACCCTGGGAAATCTAGTCTACCTCCAATTGCTTTTATGGGTAAGTCGCTATGAGCACAACCTCTTCACATTCCATAGGTCCCATTTACTTTCGCCCCGAGATCCGCTTAATCATACAGCGTGCTTTTTACTAGTTACACGTGACATCATGATCCATTCTATCTACTCTTGTATACTCAAGCTGTATATCGCTCTCTGGTCTGGATTACTTTTTTGTTCACCCTTTGTAAGCGAAGGTTATCGGTGTCCGAATAGGGTTTTGAAGATGCTAGCTCCTTAAAACTACCTGTCTGAACAGTTCAACGTAAATAAAATCGATCCGTATGGTATCTTGGATCATGTTCACCTGATTAACACCGACATACCGCTGACTGTAAAGCTCGCCAGTTACACATGGCGAGCTGCGCAATAGGAAGAAGAACTTATGTGTTCATACCGATTAGGTTGTGGCGCTAAGGCGAACAAATATAAATATGGGTGTTGTATTAGATATTCTTTATGATGGGTGGTTTTAACGCTACTGAAAGGTTACTGGGTCGTTGAGTGTATTTCATGTAATTTAGAGCGTCATTATCATTCTGTGTCCGATCCTCTTCGTTTTCCTACTAACGAGAATAGACTTAACTTCGTTGTATCGAATCGGATCGATCGCTGTCGGTTGCTGACTATAGAGTCTCTTGGTTCGCTTTGCGGAAAGCCGAAAGTATCCTCGGCTCTCTTTGTGTCAAGAGAGTTTATGGACGCCGCCAGTATCATCGGAGAAGGTTGTATCGAATTAGGTAATCCCGTCGAGGTGGCTTGCGTTCCTTTTTCGTATGTCATAAGTTCATTGCTCGTATCAATTTGTTTGCCGACGAAGCCGCTTTCGGGATTGCCCATAAGCTAGAAGGTTTTCTTCAAACAAACTCCTATGAATGTGGATAGGCGTTATCGGATGAAGGATATGAATTGTCGGTCGTGGTCAGATTATCGTGCTATGCTTGGAGTTTCCGATCCTAGTAATTCTTGTTTTGGGCTCGATTGTTCACCGGTTGCGTATGCTGGAGAATATACGCATCGTTCAGTAACGGATTATTTACGTATCCAAGGTTCCTATCTCGAGTTTGTGTTTCATCGAGATTTCAACCGCAAAGGCTCAATGTCAAACGGTAGTACTGCTCATACTCAGGGGAACCTTCAGCTTGTCGATCCTAAGGTCAAGTATTTTGGATTGAACATCAAGTACTGTAATCTTAATCCGGGATTCCAGAAAAAGCTTAAACGCGTTGTAAATATGTGTCACCAATCAACGGCGACCCAAACACCCAATCCTCAGTACGACTGTCGAGTGGACACGTAAAACAACATGGGAGAGAACATAAAGTTCACAATTGGTGCTGTTGCATCTCTCGCCCAAAACTAGTTAGGTGGGATTTGAATGCCTTGTTAATTCCCAATAGTTTGAGGTATTAGTATATTCTGGTAGGTCTGAGGGGAAGGTAAAACTGATCAGCACGTCTCCGAATCAGTGGGCCTGCTCTCGCTTCATCGTCGAGAAGTGACCGTTATCGATTTGGTTCGACAGCAAGTTGGACACTGTAAGTTTCATCGTAACTCACCGATTTTTCGTGAATTAAGTGCATCTAGTTAAAATTTTCTGCTCTCTTTACCTTCAATTTGGCTGTTGATACCAACACGACGGGGACTTATTCTCTAGGGTACTTAACACCAGCCAGGTGGGCTCACTTTAGAGAATGTTTATGCTATTGCGACTACTATATTCATCCTTTTGCTTTGTCTCGTCTGTATTTTCTTCATACGAATGTTCTCCAGCTAGATGCAAACCGTTTGATAACCGTGAGCACACGCGCACCTGTTGGCCTTCAAATTCTCCTCGGAACTTCAAATTTGCACCATCGCTTTTTGTCAGTATGCTAATGCTCCTAAAGAGGATAGGGTGCGACTAACCAATTAGCCATCGAGCCAGTGTCAATCTTAATTTTATTAAAGTCGGGTGGGAGTAGCTCGACCGATTTTGATCGTTTTCCAGGCGACCGCGCACAGTGCTACAGTCTCAGTTACAGCTGTTTTAAATATCTTAGTGCATGCTGACCAATTTTAGCAGGTAGTGTATTGATTGGGTTTTGGCCGAGTGATCAAAGATATCACCACGTCTTGAGCCCAAGCGTCTTTGTTAAGTTGAAACAACTTGTGTACTGATGTGTCCGGCAACTAGGATAATATGTAAACTTTTTATGTTTTACAGAATGGTTAATGGTTCAAAAGTATCATTGCATCCTGGTTAGGTTGCACGCATCTGTCTTAACACTTCAGTGAAAGCTTTTACGGTGTCTTAGTTACACAACTTGTTTATCGATTAGTGTTTTCTGTCTGTGGTTCACATGTCTCTGTCATTGGTATTCACATGCGAAAGTCGGCATACTTCTGACCTACTAGAGTACATCGTCCGACCGTATTTCGACTGTACGCCTTTCTGTGATGCTTTGCATGGCTAACACAGTATGCGAGGCTGCTAAAAAAAGCCAACCATGAGGCGCGCAGTTTTGCTTTTTCCGACCAACCTGCAGCTAGTCTTACCTGCTCGGCAGGTGCTCGAATCAACTGTGCTACCTCATTTAATACGATTCAGTCATCATCTGTCCCATGGTTTTTGGTTCTCTACATAGGAGGGAATTCATACGACCTCTCTTAGACTTCTGAGAATAGTAAACAGTTAAACCCAGGTCAAACCCATCAAAATCATAGCTTACCCTCTACCCCGTGTGACCATTTGAAGCAAACACAATTGTGTTCAACTGTTTGCTTGTCCCCCGATATTGGAGTGACAAACCTACGGCGGTCTTAGGCGTAACCTCTTATGACCACTTGCAGCCCAAGTTTCTCCGTTTGTGTGATGTAGGTTACGAGACTGCGCGTCGCACATAGAATGGGACCCGGTTATTTAGTTCTCCCTACATCATTTGACGATTGGATGTCATTATTTGGGCATGTAAGTATTTTTTACGACTGCTATTGCTTGTTTGCTTCTCAGTTATGTTTCCCGGGTCTATACAGTGTGCTGAAGACGCTGCAGTGCTTCATTCCTAGTCTTATCATTTGCGTTCGTGCCATCAGCTTCTATTCACCTTTTCCGAGTGAATGGCAGTGTGCTCCGAATAAATATTTTATGCTTTTACCGTGTCCCTTCTCTTTCTCCATCGCATTTTTCAGTTATAAAGCTTTCTTCAAATAAACCATGATTTTACAACACTGAGACATTCGTTCCAAACGTGATGTTGTCAAAGACGCGGTGGGGTTTTCATAGGGTTCGTAATCTATTCACCCCCCATACATGGTCTACTTAGTTGAAAGCAAGCATCATCTCATGTAAGGATTTCAGCTCTCATAAATTGATACCTACGAAAAGACCTTTCCCCCCCCACCCCCCACCCCAAAAAAAAAGAGGCATTTTGTTGCACATGATTTGGTGTGCAACTTTTCCGAAGGATAGTTATCCGCACGAAGGGCCACATACCCTTTTCCCCATAGTCATTTACCCTGGCGTATCACAACATACAAAGAATAGGCAACAAGATGGTATCTCAGCCGTAGTGCTTCCTTCGGGTGCCCTGGAACCTAAGCATTGAGAGGTGTTGGAGCCGAAGAATGACGATATCTGTGTAACCACAGAGAATGGACTCATGTTTGGGATTGGGGATTTAATAAATAACTTGGAGTCGCTTCACACCACCCCTCATCCGTGGTACTTGCAGTAGGTAATTCAACTGTGAATAGTTCGAATAACTGGTGCTGTGTGCGTATTTAGGGTTAAGTTGTCAGTCCAGTCCGGTGAAGACGAGGTGGGTTAGTGTATCAGTTGTGCTCACGACAAAGTCTCTTTGACGTCATAATTAACCAGTAGATATGGATCAATGACACAATGCATTCCCATTGTTGTATCTCCTCTTTGGGAGTAAGTTACCTGAAGAATAAGTATTTCTCTGGTTCTGGTCAGTTTGTTTCTTTGATGCGAGTTTTTATCCCTAGAGAAAGAGTCCAGCAAAGGGAAACCCATTTCCAAAGGGGTGGTCGCCGCCGTGTTTGGTACTGCATGGTCTGGATCTGATGTCAAGGCACATTTTCCTTGCTTCCGGCTATAACAAGGCTCTCACCCGAGCGAAATTCACTATGTCTACCCTCTATATGCCATATTCATCCTAAGTGAGGCGCTCACAACCCGTTTGCCTATGCACTTGTAGCCACCTTTTACTTTGAGTTTATGTTCAGTGCGAAAGTTCAATTATTTCTACCTACCGCTGTCGAAGCCGGCCATGATGAGCCATTCTTGCATTTATCCATGGACTTTTTTTTTACCTCGTTCCATCTATTTTTTAGATGCAATAACGCCCCCACATAGGCCCGTAGTTCACTTCCTCACTTGGTGCGTGACCGCTTCGAACCATTTAAAAACATACATATTTAACTCCCCAGATCGCTGTATTGTCATCTAAATTTGATACTCGGGGTTTATTTTATCCTCGGTTAAATGGTCTTGAGGTTATTCCACTGTAACTTTGGTCATCCATTTTGAAAGAATTTCACCCTTCTATTACCATAGTACAACGGGGATCCTACGGTAACGGATCACGAGGGTCGAAATGCCTACTACTATGCGCACTGCTCTCAAAAGTATGACTGCGCAGAGTTCCTCAGAAGAAGCGGGTGCCCCAAGCAACTGGTCCCACCCAGCCCAACGGGACTGACTCCAGCTCAGATGGGACGGTCAATGTTACCAATGCCTGTTCCCGTTCCGCATGGCCAGGCTCCTCCTCCAGGATCTTACCCCCAGCCAACAACCCTGGAGTCACATGTCCCAACCCATTCGGCAATAGTTCCCTGCAATGTCTCCCAACCGTATCACTTTTCTCACTTACAGCAGCACCAACCAGGGCTTCCTCCTCCCCACCTGCCTAGTCAAGTGATTGGAATACAGCAGAATCATGTTTTATCTGGTCATCAAACAGGTTCAGGCCCAACACTGGCACCTTCAATGAGCACTCCGGCTCAAGCGTATACGCATGGTAAGTGAAATGATGCTTTAAACCTCAAGCAGGCCACTTCATTCTTGTGCTTGCTCCAACAAGTATTTAAATGTGGTTAAGCATATTTCAGGACTGGGTGGGTGAATAACACCCATCCAGTATGAAACAGTGATTTGTCCAACTGAAAACTTTCCCCGTCCCTTATGTGTAATCCGGGTTGATTGCAGGAATTTTATTCCTCTGGATTCGCTCCTGCTGTCTGTGGATTCCTTTTCTGGCTTACATCGAGTTTCGTCATAAACCAGTGACTAGAACATCGACGCATTATGGGCCTGTTGAGCACCATAGATGTCTATATGCTGAAAGCATTATGAAGTCTTCCTTGCTAACTGTATGCTGACAGTACTGATAAACAATCCGGCGGTGTGTTTTACGCCCTTCAAGTGCTTGTGTAAGCCTTCAGCTGCACTCACCTTGGGCTGAGGCATCCTGATAGTTTTGTCTTCATCAAGGATTGTATCACAGCTGTGGCAACAGGGTCACGCGTGAGATGAACTTTTGCCAGTATGAAACACGCTGTCGGCATGACATTTGCACTTCATTGAAAGAGAATCTACGAGACCATATTTAGCGTGGTGTTACCTTGAGGCTGTGAACTCTCGTTGTTAGGGCCGTTCGTGAGCTGACCGTACGTAATAGTCACCTTCCACGAATATCCAGCGTATATAGTATTTGCAATAGTTGAGCCCACGAAAGGGCATTCCGTTCAATTATGTCATCTCTAATCGATGTAAACCAACCGAGATGGCCTAGATATGTCTTATGTATACCCTCCCAGTGATTACCGTTTCGTGTTTTGGTTGCACATGGGGTCTGTTTAGAGAAAAATAAAAGGCGGGTAGTCGCTGACCTGATGCTCAGCCATGGAGTTCAACCCAGGTTTGATCTCTCTTAGGGTCCCATGAAATATGAATTTGGTTAGCTAGAGATGTTGAAATAATTGACCGGGATTCAAAATCGATAGCACGACTGCTTTTCATTCTGCCACCATGACTCATGACGATATAGAAAAACACGCATAGTACATATTCCGTATTATTGCGCCATGGTCTGTTTGTCACTTAGTCTGTTCCCAGGCCTATATATATATATATATATATATATGTATATATGCTTGGGAAACGTGCCATCTCCGGTGAGCACAAGAAGAATCGCACTGGACCATTGATCCAACTTCTTGGGGAGTTACCTCTGGAGAGGCACTATTCTTTCAAGTTCTGTTTTGGTAAATATTCGCGTGACTGATGATAATATGTGAGATTAGTCTATACGGGTCCGGTGACATGTTATTACACTCATTATCCGAGGATCGAGGTTATCGAATGCTAGACTGCGTTACAACCATCATAATCCCGCTATTAACCACTCGGTTCGTTCCCTTCTATATGTCTGCACAAGCATCCCGTTCATGCCTTTTTGCCCCCCCCCCCCATGTCTTTGTCTTACGCCGTAACAGTTCAGTGTTCAATTCTATCCCAATGTCCTTCCCACAGCTTCCCCAACTCAGTCCACTGTGATACAGTCAGGGGGAGGAACCACGGTCTCTGGAGTCCTGACAACCAACCCTGCTGGAATGGGTCACCGAGGTCCTCTAATCCAACAACAACAGCAACAGTTGCTTTCCAGCTGCGTCCCTTATTCAAATGGGGTAAACCAAGCTCTTGGTGCCACCCTTCCTCGCCGACATGGCCCTAATCCTTTAGGGCCACAAGCTCTACAACCCTTCATCCGTCCTCTCGGACAGCAGCAACAACAACTAGTCTCAACCGTAACACGTCGACCTCAACCCGGTTTAGTCGTTGAGCGTAACCCCGTCAGTGGGTTATCAAGAGTTGCTGTTTCCAACATCACCCCACCAGCCCCTACACACAATGCTCAAATAGCTTATACTCGCCCGACACCTACCTCTAATGTTTCCGGTAGTGGTAATCTCTCAGGGATTAAACAACAGCAATCAACGCAGCAGCAACAGTTCATCGCGGCTAATCAGGAGGTGGGTCTTTGATGTTCACCAGCCGCGAGTTATGCACTAAATTGATCTCCACCCAGGTCCCTCATTTTGACTACCCCTATGGCGATATGTCAACTATTTTGCATGAGCGCATACTCAGCTCACAACAAGTTACAGAAAGCCGTTACAAGTGCACGCCGCTTTCACATTTGTAAGCGTGCAATAGCAGATCTTCCGTTGGGTGACCAACCACTCACTCACGTATAGTGTCACCGCTTTCTTTTCGGTCGTCCATATTTTGGGGAGACCTGCCTGTATAATCATTCATCTCAATCCATCGGCTTGTCAGGCTTTGCGCGCATTTCTCTTTCTTCTCTTCGTCCCTCAGATGTCGCCCCTCATTTTATCAAAATTTCCCCTACTTGTGTTGGGTATGATTCTTTGTTTTTTTTAGTGCCCCCTTACGCAAATATTTATCATTTGTACATGTTTCTCTACTTGCGGTTATCCATTTTAACTGGTACACACTGTTTTCTCCTTTTCTACCTTTCCGTCCACTGTCTTTTCTGACTTGTCTGTACATAGACCACGGAAATTGTTTCTACCTTGCCTAAATAATAACCCATTCCGTCGTACGCGGTTGCTATATTTAGTTGGAAACCGGAGTGTCACTGCGTGATCGGATAACGGATGCTCCCCAAGAATTTGGGTTGATGGCGGGACTAACAAGTTGGTCAAATAAACAACACAATAGCTAAAGTTCCAAATAGTCGCAAAACCTACGATGTTGTAGTTATGATGAAATCTACGTTCACAGTTTATTGTATAACCTCGTGCGGCTCACTCCTGCACATACCCCGTCGATTTTTGCCGTTGTGCAACTTAAGCTCCTCATCTACGGATTTGGATTTGATTCTTCTGCACAGTAAACTGAATAGCAACCATAACAGTGAAGTGTCTAGTAGCGTTACCGTAGTGTACACACCCGTAAGGGTCCTCTGCCATCTTTATTGTCGAATTCGTTGCCGTTTATTTCGAATAGCAAGAAGCAATGGACAATATTGGTCCGTGTGAGGAGGTACAACCCATCAACCTAACATCGATGGAATAGAACCGTTGCTATGTGTAAGGAAGTGGAGGGCTTACTGAGACTGCCAATTTGTCAATAAGCACGGTATTCTAGCTACTCAGGTCAAAAAATGACGGGAATTCACTAGCAGTTCTTCATGGTAGCATACATTCCTGTCCATGGCTTCCATGAGTTCGCACCACCTACATAATCAGTCTGTTCCCCAACGTCAATCGGACCTATTTCCAGTTTATTTGTAGTCATACGGAAAAGGCTGGAGCATGCGTAAGCTGTCTTCACGGTGGAGTGAATAAACAGCTTGAAATTATCCTGTGAATCTCTCCAAAACCTTTGTTCATCTACCCACGACGTCCTCTTCACTGCGCCTTCTTCACAACGGTCGTAATTTGTCGGCCATTCGTCCGAAACTCGAGATTGTGAATAGATTGCAGCTCATCAGAACAGATCCCACCGTCACGTGGCCATCGCGGGATTTGATTGGTTTTGGTTGCACTAGTAACGAATTAGTTAAGCTTTGAACCTCTATTAGGATGGATTGTTCTGAATGCCGGAAATGTGAAGGATTTAGCTCAAGCGTTTTTCAATGCGTTTAACTTGGTAATCCGATCTCATGAAATAGATGAATTGGCGGTTGGCAACGGATTCTACCTACTAAACTGCGCAGTTTGATTAGAATAATCCATAACTGAGCTGATAGGCACACCATGACACTTTGTGCACGCCTTCCTGTCAATGTGTAAGCAACCGAATTTCATTGTTCGCGATTGCCAACGGAGTGAGCACACATTAATCCGGCGTCTGTGCATTTGCAAGCAACACGTGCTGACCTCGCATTCATTCTGCGCAGTCTTCAGTATGTGAATTTCTGGCGACTCAGACGTGTCGGTGAACAGGCTTTGTTTTTAATAGCCAAGGGTTCCGGTGTTCCAGTTTATATTTCTAATGGCTTTCGCTCTATTATGGTTGAGTTGCACACGTTAGCTATCATGTTACATTCGTCAGTCAACCGTGACGTGACGTAACATTGCATTTTGAACAAGCGTATCAAGCAATTCAGTCCGAGATACGCCATATTCGGTTGCCTCCTGCAGACGTTTTCATTGAGGATCCGATGCAGTGCGCAACATTAATAAAGCTATTCACGGTCTATGTGTCGCTCCCCGCCTGTGGATTTTCGAATGGGAAATGAGTACACCTGAACTTGAATGGCATCTGAGTATGTACGAGCTTTTTCGACCAAATGCAAGAACATATGGGAAGTGGGATATTGGCCAACTAGATAGAGGCACTGTTGTGGACGCAATATCCCAGCATGAGTGATGACCACATGATAAAGTGTTTTAAACAATGGGTTTCAATGTCACCTATTGATCTGGCAATCTCGGATGATGCGCGCCAGTGGGTCGCCCTGGGGCTTATCTAACCTTCGGTCATCACTTAGGCGTGTCACACGAAGAACGTGGAGAATGTTTGATAAATTACTAACGAGATTTTTGAGGGCTGCAAGTGGTCAGAATAAGCGTGTCGAATTTGAAAAGTCCACTAAAATCGAGTTTAGGTGTTGGACAAATCCAGGAGTCTCCTCTCAATAAGTAATTGTCAAGGTGTGATGACCGTTCCAGGAGAATATGGTTTCAGCGAGCTCCGAAATCTACCACGGGATGTCCTCATTAGGTGGGACCCCTCAAAAAGCAACAAGAAACACTCATCTCTTTCAGTAAGAGATGCTTGTTGCTCTTCGTACATGGCTGCGCTTTTTCACTGTACCATTCAGTACATTGGATTCGGGGAAAGACTGCTCCAACTTCTTGGACCACCTCTACTCCGTGACTTCCCAACACAGTGATATTCTGTCCAACTGAATTCCAGGACATCCTTTGCATTTCACATTCAGTTAGAGTACATCAGGCACGGGCGACTAATCGTAGTTATGGATGAGTAGTATCTCTGTTTCCAAATATTTGATGTCCAGATAAGGTTGAAATCTGAGGGGAACGCTTGCCAGGGAAGTGGGATGCTGACGGGCTTTTCCATGGCACATATGAAAACCTCTGTTTTGCACGGGATGCTGACGGGCTTTTCCATGGCACATGAAAACCTCTGTTTTGCATTCTTGACAGTGACGTATCACGTTTATTTCATTTCAAGGAGCACAAAGAAGCCTGATCAACCAAACCAGTAATTCACAGCCTACCACTGTTCGAGTGAATGTAAATGAGAACCGTATTGTATCGATCTATAAATGTGCCTAAGTAACACTCTTCATCAATACTACAAAATATATATCGATTGTCCATCTGTGGTGCTGAACAAATTCTTGTGCGTCCGCTTTTTTGTTCGACATGTGCTTAACTCATTGAATCCACCCTAGGTGAAATCTCAAATGTATTGGTCATGTGGTCCGAGTTCTCAGCTGTTTACTTTAACACATTTGAAAGGTGCAGTCACTTGACTCCAGAAAAGAAGTTTCTCTCATACGTGAGACAGGAATAATCAATGGGAATAGCACAGTTCTCATTAGCTTTTTTATCAAGCATAGTTGTTACCGATTCACCCTACTTTTTGACACTACTTGGTATTCTTCAGAATTATTGCTATCGAGCAAAAGCATCGCGGATGGGGCCTAGGTCTGTTGGCATACGAAACTTGATTCTCTTTGATGAAATCTTTGATAGGTTATTGAACAGTTGGTCAGTTTAGCGTGCTACTGACAACTCAGGAAACGCGCAATTGTCTTCAGTGGCCGCAGACACAGCTAATTCTTCTACTGATCTGGGAGGCAATTCTGACAAACTGAGCCATTTGGTAATAAGCAACGATATGCAGATCGTATAACCTTCATCAGGATGCGTATACACAAACCCACGGGTTTGTCAGTTGTTCGCATGAGGATGAGTTACTATGGTATCATACATGAGCCTGCCACACAAAATTTTGTTTAGTATTTCACAATGTTTACTGAGTTGACCAATAACCCGCGTTCACTGCCCACAACGCCAATTGACATTTATTCAAGTCTGCGCCCCTATAGCATCCCGGGACTTAACAGAGTTCCTTAGTTTCTGGTAGACAGTTACACATTTCTTTCGGGACTTCACTTTCGCGTCAGCCAAGGTATTCAGTTCCCGCAATCTGTTCGCTTCCTTTATTCCGTCTGCCAAGTTGGGGTTTCTCCCGAACTTCGAGGGCTGTAGAGCTAACGTTACAAGTAAGGGACCAGATGAGAATCGTGACAGTGATAATGGTCGATCGGGGCAAGAAGATCCTCTCAAGTGAATATATTAATTCAGTTGATACGTTTCTGATAAAGTTTTGCAAAGTTTCAAGTAATCCTAATCCTAGAAGATGATTTGCAATAAAAATCCACCCCGCCGACAGAACAGGAATGCGATAATTACCTCCTGAGACTGAATAACTCAGATTTCCTGGCTGGAAATGTCCATTCTGACTCATCGAGCTTATGTTGTTGCTTATCTCAGTTCCAATCACGAAACAATGACCCTCGACACAATGGTCACTTAATAATACATGATAACTAATTCAGCCAATCAGATCGCATTTGTGTGCTAGTGTCTTTATTATTTTGTCATGCTGTTTCTTCAAGTCGGACGACTATGGTGGTCTCACATTCACTTCATTTCAGCTATGACAATCCCCACTGAATAACAATGAGGTCGTAATGATTTACCCATGTCACAATCTTTCCACATACTTCTGACCTGAGAGTTAGGCATTCGACTTTTGTCACACTGACAATTTTCCTCCCTCTGAACGGGACCGTATCACTCACGTATTCATTAACAATCCCATGATTTCATTTCTTACCCGTCTCAAGCTGCGAGGAGCCGTTGCAAACCCATCCCGACGTTCCCTTATCATCAAAACCCCTACACCGGCCTTGTTTTTGCAATAAAATCGAAAGTTTTGCTCCGAAAAGAAGAGATTCCTGGAGTTTTGTGGGTCATTGGAGATGCTTTTCAAAACCTCACTGGCGTGACCACATCAGAAAGCCAACGGTACCGTTATATCCACCCGTCCACCATTTACCGGTGCTATTCTGCTTTAACCATCTTGGTGGACTCCTCCTCTTCGTCTTTCGATGGTGGCCTACTGTGACAATCCGAAACACTGCACGCTTGTTTTTACCTCCCGGTTGTAAACGTGAACTGTATCTGAACCAAGTTACGTGATATGCATTTGTGTCACAGAAGTCGAGGCATGCTGGTCGTTAGTGTATGCTGTCAGTCAGAGCACTATGGTCCAGTAGCAGTGCTCGGCCCCTATTTTAGGTTCAGGCCTCATCCGATCCCATGGGTTGTGCACCCAGATAGGTAAACGACACTTCCCGATTGTCAACATGGTAAGATTTAACTTACCCCAGTGCAGCTAAAGTGTCCTTTATTTTTTAGAATTACCTGTGAATGGTCCAGTCGTTGATCGTCATTCATTGACAGGAGTCTGCACACATGTTCTAATATCCGAATGCTTGTTCTAGAATTGTATTGTGGCGATGTACTTCACGGTCGCAGAACTCTCGAGCGTGGGTTCTGGCAAACACAGAAAAGGACAATTCTCCCTCTCAGCGACAGATAAAAGTCACGTGGTACACAAGATCAATCTAAACAGAAGAACCGTCTTCAGGTCTATGAAGCCATCCAGAAATGACGTAGTTCCTCATTAGATGTCTGGAATTCCGTTGCCATTCATATTCGCCTGCTCCCAGACAATTTCGAAACAGCATCTCTCGTGTTTCTTCCGATATACATAGAAGCTAGATGCCGAAAGAATCCAAGGACGAAACACTTCATCTGGCATTGCTAATTTGTTGATTTTTACGGAATATACTACTATTTCTGAGTTGCCAATGATTCAATTTGTACGGTTGTTTTCTATCGACTTACGATAAGTAGCTCAATGAGTCCAAATTCAATTCATTTCTAATTCCTGTTCGCTACTTTTTTCAGTTTGATCAATTCTGAATAAAACTGTAACTCCGTCTTAACCTAATCGTTCGTTCGCTCCTAGCTTTTGGGTTTATGCTGGTCAGTGAACCATTGTGTAATTAGACCGAGATCGACCATGGAAGATACTCGGAGTTAGTTGCTTCGGAAGTAAGGAATTTTTACCCCCAAGGCTTCGTAGGCCTTGCCTAGTGCACTGTGGCTCTTCACAGTTTTTTCGATGATCTATGAACGAAAGTGGGGATGATGCGAACAACAATGTGTCATTAGTCGATGCAGAACTGCGTGTTGTGTGCTGGTCAGACAGTTCAATTTAAATTTTCACTTTATTTTACGGGTGATAATAGGGCATTATGGAAAGGTGGGTAACAAATTTTGTCCACATTTTGTTGGACGTCCTGAAGTTTGGTGTGATGTTCATTGTTGTGTATCAGGCCTCTCGTCTCACTACCGATGTGGCTAGCCCCATAAGTACAGGAAACTGGGTAATTCAGATTTGATTAAACAGGAAAAGTTTTTGCTTTCGAGTTATCTATGGAAATAGATAACGGTTGATTGTATTTTTCAAGCAATCCGTTATTTTTCCCGAAGGCTTGGTCTTTCTGCCTCGATACTGACGCTGTGAGAATCTCTAGATGTTCTGCATCTACATATCAGTCTCCCCTACGAAACAATTTTCCGTTAGTGTGATTTATCACTATCTAACCATCCGCCTAGAGTTTTGAGATATAGTTTAAGCATATACGTAATGCACTACACATAAGGTTGCTGAAAATTCTTCGACAGCCCATGACCAGTTTCGCCCTTCTTGGGGCTTATCAGGTAGGCGCAGTCCCCGAGTTTCCGTCAACCTTATGTTCTACTTGAACCCAAATTGGACTGATTTCGAGAAATACACTCATTTGCAAATCAATTTGGTTTTGGCGAGAGACTCACCTGGAACCCAGCTGAATCTCTCGTTTGTGATGTTTCCAGACAACTGAATGTGCTGCACCAGGCCGCCTCAACTACAACATAAGTCTGACGGAAACTCGGAGACTGCGCCTACCTGATGAGCACACTAGCAATTATTCATAGTTGGAAACAATTTTTGGAAGAGAAGTCTTCCTTTCTTCATAACAGAACGATCCACCAAGAAATCGGTTTATGCAAATGATGTATGCTGTGGGTTCTCAACGTTCTCCAGACATGATCAGTAGCATGTGAGTACGGTCCCATTACCCAGTTGTCCACCCGGTGGATTGAAAATAAAACCAGTCTTAGGGCTTATGATAGGTTTCTACCGACATCAACAACTGAATGATAACTGTATCCTTAGTTGATCGAGTTTTATAAGACTGTACACACGCAGTTCCACCAAACGGTCAGCAATCAGAAGTGATCTGCCT
Source organism: Clonorchis sinensis (assembly GCA_003604175.2). Classification (NCBI taxonomy): domain Eukaryota; kingdom Metazoa; phylum Platyhelminthes; class Trematoda; order Opisthorchiida; family Opisthorchiidae; genus Clonorchis; species Clonorchis sinensis. The sequence goes on from CM030369.1 coordinate 169,429,371, forward strand.
TTTTCATAACTTCCTCGTCATCAGGTTCCCACGTTCGTGAACCCAGCATGATTATGATGAGCGCGATTTGACGTCATTAGTTTCAGTACTAAGTGTAATTACAGGCCCCTCAAACTGGCTCTCCTTTGGTGAGCTCTATTCACATATGCATGCTGTTTTAGACAAGCTATCAGCAGGAAACCGAGGGTGCTGTTACTATGCATACGATTTGGCATGAAACAGTAGGTTATGCGTTCACACAAATAAACCAGTTAAACTTACCGATGAGGATTATTGGTCCGGAAAAGTAGGACAGCATAGGGTACCCGACCGGATCGTTGACGCACTGCCACAATAGCGATCAGTTCTGTTCAGTACGTGTGAATGATGCACTTTATCAAATTAAGTCTGTGTAGAACGGTTTAAATGGATTCGGCAAAGCTCGTACGCATGACCCAATATTGAAGAGTGCTCACCTAAACACCCTATTTGGAATTCCAGATTGTTTCGCGGTCATGGATAACTTTCACAAAAGAACTTTATCCACCGGCCTAGTAGCAGTTGTGGGTGTGCTCAAAATAGCGCAGTGGTTAGTGTGCTCCAGCTGGATCAGTGGTTAATGTGCGAACTTACTGACAGGAGGGTCCGTGGTTCGAATCCAGCCTCAACATCTCGACTGTTCCTGTCTAGGCTTGAGCAACCTGGCAGCATCTAAGCAACGGTGACTCCTTCTCGGAGCATGTTACAGATGGACGATTATCAGTATTGTTCTTATTACTTGAAACAACATTTCGCACTGGTGAAATACACTTGTTTGTAAACAATATTGGTGTTAAAGAGAAGCTTCTCGTTATTTCGGACCTGGCCTTCCCAATTCGGATGGAAATATCATTTTCAGCAAGATCACCGGGAACGATACAGCTACCAAATTAGAAATTTTGCTTACCACCTCCATCGGCTCATCCGCAAGCATGAGGCTTGGGTTCGAGCCCACGCCGTCTTGCAGTAGCACTTTACGATTTGCAGATGTGAAGCTTATGCCAAATCGTAAGAGAGAAGTAGCTAGATTATTGAATATTGTTTGCATTCCAATGTCACCAGATTCAGGAACAGCTATTTCATCTGCGTCCTTGATATCTGTGAATTAACGCCCCGGGAGGATTTCTGACCAACGGGGATTAGAGGCTGGCAGTGAGTCTTCCATATCTGTATCAATGACGAAGTTGAAGAGGGAACGTGAAAGACGTCAGCCTTGCCCGACCGCGGTAGTTGGCACACAGCACGTTAAGAGGGGTCAAGAATTTACGGGGGACACCTTTGCTCCACAGACTGCCATAGTGGCTGAGAGTACACAGAGTCAAAGTCAGCTTTCAAGTCAAGGAACACAACCATTATTGGTTGCTAGAAGCAGTACCTTCCAGAATCTGTTGGAGAGTGAAAATATGATAAATGCATCGTCTCACCCAGCTTGGTTTCCGCAGTTATGTCTCTCACTGAGTTCAGTCAACCTTCGAAGCGTAAGACCAGAGAGGATCTTCGAGGCCACAAATATCAGGCTGATGCCACGATGGCTCTCACGCACAGTATTCACGTACCATTTTGAAGATAGGAATAACTGTCAACATGCCCCATTCTGCAGGCACATTTTCCTCAAGCGACATTGCACCAGTGAGCCTTGTTAGGTAGGTCAGGATATTTCGTACTATGTTTCTTCTTCCGACGGGCAATCAAGATTTACACTCTATTCACCTGTATGCACTTTCTCCACAGGCTGGATTGCAGTAGGCCAGCTAACCTGCTCTTCGAAGTGTTCGGCCCATCCTTCCAGTCGGCTTTTTTGTGAATGAATTAATGGACCGCCTTTTTCCAGTAGCAAAAGCCTTCTCTATCTCCCAAGCTTTCGATGTCCACCAGAACTCTTGGTCCATCCTTAGGCCCTTCACTATCTGGCGTTTGAGGGATTTGCATGCGCTATTTTACTGGTTGCCTGCTGGTATGTATTTTCCAGGCATTAATCAGGACCTGCGGTCTCGACGATTTCCAGTAGTCATTTGATTACATAAGAGGAGTCGGATGACAGCACCGAACGCCGCTAGCATAGCTTCTTTCACATTTCGTCATGCTTCATCCACCTGCTCGCTACCAGTACAGTATTAGTTTACTGCAGAAAGTTGAGCTAGCTCATATCGATACTGTTAAGCTATGGTAGTTCTTCGAAGATGGGTGACTGGTATGCTTCTTGCTGACTTGCGAATGCCTAAAGGAAAATGAACTGTCAGGCGTGCATACACGTGGCGTAATCAGAATCAACTTGTGTACCCTAGAAGGAATAGCAGTCCGGAATTGTGGCTCTCCACCGGTGGCCGATGGCCACGTGATCCAACTGGATCCACGGTTGATTTGTAGTTGGTGACCTCCGGGTTACGCGGTGCAAGCGTTTACGCTGAAATTTCGGACTGACCAGAAACAGTTCATGATCAGCACATAAGTAAAGGAGTTGCTCCCCGTTGCCTGTGCAACGAGAATCGACTCCGAATCGACCGCCCAGGTATGATTCCAAGGAGCGCAGACGACCGACTTGGGCATTCATATAGCCAAAAAGAATCACAGTGCCAGTGCTTCTTGCTCGACTAGTAAGTGCCGAAAGCTGTCGGCGGAAAGTATCCTCGGCGTCAGAAATTCAGTCCGTTGGGATATAACCCGACACTACCAAAAGACACCTTTCCTAATGTCGAGAGGCGCAATGACGACTGTTCACTGGGATCCCATCCAGCAAGCGCGTTTAGCTCTGGGCTGAGTGTAACTCCCGCGCCACATGAAAAAGGTTATTTCGTACTCGGAGTTCTGAGATGCGTAACCACGCTCGGGTCTTTTATGAGTGTTTCGGAGACAACATACATCAATTTTCAGTGAGTAGAGTCGAGAGGCGCAATGACTGGCAATTTGACATAGAGTACGGACGTCGAAAGCTTCTATGTAGAAAAGATCTGGTGGATTTAGCGAGGTTTTGTTTCGTTTATTGTTAATGAGCAGCGGGTGCACGAGGCCCATCGGTCAGATAACTGATGCAGTGACGTTTGCTTGTGTGGTGAAAAGGGTGGAGGGATATCAGTGAACAAGCAAGCAAGAACGAGTGTGATGTCAAGAGTCAGGTACTGAGAAGGACATGTTAATTTATGAACGCTTCGGAATTCACGAAGATTTCCTTACATGACTACCGTTCGTTTTACATCTTCTAATTACTCTCAATTTCACTACTGACCCAACAAGTATATGTGGTCCTTATGAAAGACTCCCTAATAAATTCTTGAATAAAGGTGAGCTTTCGTAAAAACAGAAAGCGACACATTAGATCACCTTAGGGAACATTAGCGAGCACTGGGCTTACATGAACGAGTTCATTCGGTTGGTTATGAAGCCAAATCCCAGCTAATCGGTGCTGTTTTCTGTTCCATGTTATTAGATTTCTCGGAGTACTTTCCTGTTCTGTGTTCAAACGGGTAGAAACTCCAAATGTTCTCTCAACCCACAATATGAAGTATCCTGTTCAGAATGAAGAATCTAACAACTCGCCTGGGCCTTCCATCTGGGAGGCTATCTGTTGTGATCCAATTTGGAGGTTACTGGCGCTAAAGATCGCACGAGGTTCGAGTTAATTGCCCTGAAGATCCACTACCGAGTGTTATACTGTTCAACAGCTAACCGAAAGGCCATGTGAAATGCAAGGTGGTCATAGTTTCTAACGATAATAAGCAGATTAATATTACCTCTCCGTTTTTCAAAATCCATCGACTTCAGTTAAGGGCTGAAATCCAATTTGATGATTATCGGCTTTCTTATTATCCTCAGCCTACTAGGATGAAATCTAAAATTTTTATTAGGCAAGCTAAAACTGATCAGTCAATCAAACTCGTCAAACAAATGCCCGTTTACTCAGTGGTTTTAATATTGTTTACGTACACGAACTCTCTCTGTAAGGTCGCTAGACATTTGATCTTGGTGATCGTAGTTTACTAGGGTTTAAATTGGATTTATTGTGAGCCCCCGTGAAACCACTGCATTAACTGACTCTATACATTCCATACACATCAGACTAATTTGACGTTTCACCGTCATGCTGAAGTTCTGATTGTGTTTGTACCGTCATCATTTTGCGCTGCAGATCGTCCGAGCATCAACAGACCGGTGGTGGCTTGAAAAAAAACATTTCAAACAAAATGGTTTAAAACCTATTCCCCAGTCACTGGACAACAAAGAAATGAGGAAAATGTCACCTAGTTTCTTCGTAGTAATTTCTTCTCCCATCAAAGTAGCCATTGTTAACTTCCATTGGTGATGGCTAAGCGAGCAATTGAGAGAATCAACGAGAAGTATGGACGGACCCTCGGAAGTTATTTAGAGCTGCTGAATTTAAATACCGGGGCCTAGAAATGTAAAAATCTTCAAGAACCAAGCAATGGTTTTCTGTAGCTCTTTGAAAACCTATAGCATATTTTGTACATCGGTCGCGCATTTCCATGTGTGAAGTCTAGTTCCAAGCAAACATAATGTAGTGACCACAAGAAAACATGCTGTTCAGCTTTTTCCCCAACAGCCATTCTCGAAGAACTTAATTTCCCAGTGCTGGAAAACAGCGTTTTCAAGTTATACAGACAAATGTCAGATAGTTATCAGATAAATCAGTACTGTGACCTGAGCATGACCCAGAGCTTAGGTTAGGATTGAGTACATCCTGTGGAACCCTGCGTTCACTCAAAAGCGATCTAATAGGAGCTAGTCTGGAAGTACCCAAACTGATATTTTCTTGGCATTACGCATCAAGCCAGCCAGTTAATTCAGGTAAAAAGTTCATAGTTTTTGACATCGGATCTAATTTTTTGAGAACTCGCTATTAGGCACGTTACCAATGAGCGGGTCTTTTTGGCATTTTGTTTGCCATACAATTCGGCACATCTATGACCTCAGATCCCGTAGTCCATTCTTCCAGGAGAAGTCCAGGCAAAAGAAGAAATAGTCCGCCATTCTGTTCTGTTGATCAGGCTCCCATTAAGTTATTCTCCAAAATGTAGTTTCCGTAGGCTGACTTGTGGTACCCTTTTCCGGTGGACCACGCTACCTAACCTTCGGTTAAGTTTAGACTCTCATACGTGAGCATAATGAAAAAATCCATAACAGCATTCAGCTTGGGTTTTGAGAGGCAGCTTCACAGACCGTAGGTCTGTAAGAAATACGAAAGTTAGCGCAAACCTTTTGGTGTTGACCAGCAAGACAAAAAAACCTTCAGTTCATTTCTGAACGGCGGTCACACTACCAGTGGAGACCCGCTTTCCTCACGTGGGTCCTAATATCTTCTGCCACACTAAGAACACATGCGACGGGATACTTTCCTCGCCAAAGAAGTAGTCGTTACTCGGAAGACCCTTTCCAATACGTAAATTGTTGCATTCCTTACCTGTATGGGGTAGTTGTACTCTACGGGTATGATATATCGAGTCATCAGGACGATTCTAAGTTGAAATTAGTTCATCCCCTGCTCTTCACGACTACTTGCATCTTTCGTAACAAGTTTTTTTTCCGTTGGACTGGCATTGTAGATTAAAAAGTACCGACATTTCAACTATCTTCATCAGAGGGATTAACTTTAGATCTTTGTGAACAGTTCTGCTGAATTCCCTCATGGTCAACATCAGCTTGGAATCCTCAAACAAAATGCACTATATGATAACTGTAAGATAACGAAATCTTTTGGATAAGTGACATTTAAGTGAAGCCATACTACTAACGGCCAATTTCAAGTGCACCCGCTTAGTATTCTGCGTTCTGATTAACTTCTCCCATAAAAACAATGGGTCTACGCGATAGGGACGACCAGATGGACCTAGTCACAGCGGTTTCTTCTGGTCGGAGTGATCAAAAAACCCTAATGTTGTATGAGGACCGAATAACTCCTGAATGATAAAATTATTTTATAGGTAACTAACCGTCTGTGTGTAGCTGAAAGTATTCGCCATTTGAGGTCATGTAAAGTAACATTTCCCGACAATTGTTCATAAACTTTGGATTTTAAATAAGGTTAGAATATCCTGTCTCTCTGAAAGTTCGTTAACTAAATGAGGTACGCTGTGATCGTGGAGTCAGCCTGTGATTGCTTGTTATTTTCTGTCTAATGTTCTGTTTGTTTAGTCACTTCCTGATTTCTTCTTCGACCAAAGAACACCATGCATGTTGCCAAGTTAAACAAATTCCTTGGTGCACTAAATTTAGGGCACTGGTAAACCATCTTCTCCTGCCTAATCCTCTGCGATAAAAAACTGTTTGGTGGACTGCCCAGCTGCGATTCTAAGCTAGATCAGACCACACCAAATCAACAGCATCTTGGTAATTTTTTATTGCCAGAGCAGTTTGGTTTTACTCATCATGAAGTAAGAAGCTGCTTGATTTTTTTCTGGCAGTGGTATCACTGTTTCATGCTTCAGGTTAGTCCAACAAGATTAACTGGTGGCGAGCTCCTACTGATAAGATTATGCTCGCATAGCCTCACGCAGCTTTGGGTGATGTTCGTAGGCAGGCCAACCCTCTGTGCGTTTATCAGTACGTCTCAAGGATTCGCTCACAGCTCGTCAAGGCTTGCACATTTTGCACAAGTTTATCAAACGACTGTAAAAATTTATTTCATCAGCCCTCCGGTTACCAGAGAGCAAACCTTGTGAGGTATTCCCGAAGCAGCCCTCTGGATCGTGTTGATCTGATTCAGTTAAGTCAACTTTATTTGTAATGAAGTGTCACATCGCAAGCTTTTTTCAACATTCGCTATATTCGTATGTTTGATTTTGAACGATAAACTCTGCTCTCACCGCAGCCATTACTTTTTGAGAGTCATTTGAAGCGCACAATTCCTTGTCATTAATACCTATTTTGGAATTAAGCAGCCGATTTTTCCCGACGTCTTTGTAAAGGTGCTCAATTCGTATGCTCTCTGCAACTATGACCTAAAGCGCACGTGATCTACAAATACACCTTCACGATACTATCAATGAAAAATTATGGGGTTCTGTTATTTTTCATAGGTACAATAACCTTTGCATCAGTTACCTTTACCCAAATTATGCTAGTCCCGCGATGTTTTATGAGGTTTTCGACTGGACCGCATCATCTGCGTTTTAACTACAAAGGTCAGAAATAGCTCTTGGACTGACCACAGAGGGGCGTATGTTTATATAGTCGAATTAACAAGCACATAATCGAACCATCATTGATGGATTCGGTTCACCCATACTCTAAAATGCTCTCGCGGTTAGGTTGAATAACCAAACTAACCGTCGTTGAGTCCACATGCTATTTCAGTACTCATGAGTTGCTGTGACATACGCGAGCATTGAAACCACTTAGTTGACCAAATCAGCTAGGCCATGTTGGAAACACACCTGCGGCAATCAAAAGAGTTAAATCTGGCACTCCGAAATTTTGACGTGACTCGGTTTTACTACTTGCCATGTTAATTGGTGTCCCTGTTTCCTGATTTTTGATGCACAGTATCCCCTGGATGAGAGTAGTATGGCCATACTTGCCGAAATTGTCCCCTCGTTCTCTAGGCGTTTATTATTCTGACAACCAGTTTAATAAAAAAAATTACCGGAGACCTGATACAATAGTCCTTTTTAGGGGAAATCCATTTCTGAAGGGAACAAATCTAATCGGATCCACCGTAAACATTACTTCTTTGAAAAGCATTTAGCAGTCCTACGCAGCAAGATGTCGATAAATGGGAGTGGTCAGGGAGGTAAAAAAAACTAAATACTTCTTTAGTGTGGCCAGCAATAATCGATAATTCCGACCAGTCACAAACACAGTGGGTGGAACAGTTCTCGTTGCTTGTTGTCATCTTGTTTATGTTTATCAGGCATACCGTAGAGATTCGACCACCGCACATCATTTTCGTAGATAAACACCTCCATGTGACAAACTAATTGGAGGACTACTGATTTCAGTCGGCCGTTCTAAACACACGAGCACTATGCTGTTTTAGTTGTGAGCACAGCGGGCTTTACTCAAGGGTATCTAGGACACTATTAGTTGGTATATGAGATTCCTCATTGGGCTTGTTGATGACTTTCTAGTAAGCTGTTGGACTAAAGCTTCTCAGATTCTAAACGAACTAACGGTTCATTGAAATCCATTGTATTAGACCGGCGAATTTTGACCATTATTAATGTCTCTATAAGAATTTTCAGACTGTTTGAGTTTAACCAGTATTATCCTGAAGTAAGCAGTCGGTGCCGTCTTCTGTCCCATCATGTCATATGTCTAGATACAACGTACCTCAGGCTACGTTGGCAATTATGTCAATCTGTCATATTTTATATGAATTTTTTATGTCTGGATTCTCCATGGGTATATTACATCTCGTCCAGTCATTCACATTCATTCGTCTCTATCACAGGACAAGGTGCACGGAAGCCTGATTCAGATGGACGTTTTCCACCCAAGTTTACTACGGATTTTGCTTGAGTGGCAGTAAAACATAAATATCTTTTCCACAGTTTGCACATTATCTGGTCTGTATGACACGAATGTCGCCTTGTTGCTGTTCACTGATTATGAGTAAGGCAAGGGCTATTAGGTTTTTGAATGTACATTCTTTTGTTTACGTTTTAATTCCTAGAACACTGCACTTGCGGCTGAACAAAAAATGGCACTACAAAATCCTACGGTTATCGTATTAACGTGAGGCGGGTGAGGTATAGACTGCCTTCTATCTTCAAAATAGTTGCTGTAAGTTCACCATCATCTAAAGCTGATGCCGGTGACAGCCCTAAATTGGCCTTCGATTAAGCTCAGATCCATCTACTTCAAATAACTGAAAAGCGTTGCAAATCATCTGGAAACTACTCAGTCGAGTTTTGAGATTCAGTCAGCTGCAGAACGTGTGATTAGTTCGCCACTGTTATACGTAGTAACGTAATCGCATCAGTAGTGGAAACTAGACTCCAAGATCCAAATCGGCCGCAATTTCTCTTCAGAACCTAAAACCACTAGGTAGGCCAAGGAAACGAACCAAATGCAGAGTGCTGATGTCCCACCAGTTCATTCTGAATCACCTGCCGAGGAGTCACTGTACAGATAAGGAGCAAGTTCTACACTGAGGCTATTTTTCCTCCCCATATGTGCCTTTTGCGGTACCTGAAACCAGGTTGCCTTCGTGCGGGGTGCAACAATGATAACCATCCAGCAAGCAACCACTAACATGAAATTTCCTCTTGATTTATGCAAGATAGTACGTTCGCAATGGTCTCACCAACTGTTTACACACAAACAACCCCACTAGAAAACAAACTTCATGCTACCAGGGTTTTGTCTTTGTTGAAACTCTATTCAGTGGTTAAATATAGGCATCCGTATCATGGTGGGTCGGTTTTTCCCTGTCTTTGTTTATTATGCAGGTATGCAACAACAAGGTATGTCAACAATCTTTCAGGCGAGATGTAGTAATTTATTGTTTGGGACACCTGAGTTAAGGCACTCCTCCATACACTTAGCGTGCAGGCAAACACACCTTAACCCCAATCCGCCAATTTTTACAGTGAAGTAATTCATGAAACATCGAAATTAATAACCAAGGTGGTAGATAATGTTATGTAGAATCTGGTGAATCATGAAGTCTGGTGGGTTCTGAATGCTGGTTGTTCTTAGCTTTACCGCAAGATAATAATAGACCATTTGTGACGATGTAGGTAGCATCCATTGCACTAAAAAGGTACAGTATGTTAACAACACTACAGGTTGTCTAAAATCCCGTCCTATCGGGACAGGTATTAGAATTTATGGACCCTCCAACACACTGGTTAGTTAGATTTTTAGTTGGCATACTAAAACCACTCACTGAGAAGTCAACGGCATTCACTAGTCATACGAATTAGCAAAAAATCTCAGGATTTCCTTTTGTAGAAAACCAAGTCCTCGTTGGTTTTGATGTTAACTCAAAGTATACGAACATTCCCAAAGAGACTGTCAAGTGTTTTCCACTGGTGCACATGACACTTGAAAACCAGGCACGTCTCTTGATGGTTAAAATAGTTTGGGACATAAAACTGTGCTTCGACGTTGAGTATTTTGTTTATGGCTTACTTTTTGCCATCAAGAACCAGGTATAGTAATGGGATCTCAAAAATCTTCAGTTTTGAACAAAACTTATGGGGAAACTTCCAACAAGGGCCTTTTTCCATCAGTCTTTGGCTGTATGTTGACGACAATATTTTGTAATCAAACGTGATTAACTACTGTCCATTAAAAACTAACAAGCACGGACGCCGTCCCAAACTATCCCCTCGTACACCTAAAGGCAGCGCACGCCAATATAGCCTCATGATTATTCCAAACAGCACACTGTGAACGGAACAGACAGACCAAAAGGCAACCCAAACCGAGATTAAAACAAACTTCGAGAAAGTAAATATCTAGTGTGATCGAATAGTCGGAACTTGGGGAAAATGTTTCCCTTTGTCAAGACCCATTCAGGATTGAAGTGGCACTGCAGGCTCTAGAAATAAAACGGATATTTGAGGCTATTCGAAATGTACTCAACACATGTAACCCCAAAGTAGCGTTCCAGAATGGAAAAGCGTAACGCCCAGCACTGGTATAGTCAAGTGATTGCCTCTCGGTTAAAAACACTAGAGATTTGGGTCTAAAACTGAATGCAACTACTGCAGTGAGGTCAACTTAAGAGAAAAGGCCAGGGAGCAGCTCATTAGAATTGGTTACCAAACCACCGAGAAATTCGGACAACAATCAAATGCTGGTCAAAGGCCGTGATGCGTTAGATACCGGACAGAATAAATATAGACATTGTGGAAGTTCCGAAGCGAGCACTACAGGCGAAAGGACAGCGGTCCATGGTTGGGATGTTGAGAATCGCCAAACGTCCCAGTAAGAATAGAATAGAAAGCGCAGAGCAGGTGGGCGTACAAAGAACGCTCTTAGATAAGCCAATTTGGCCGGTGAAGGACGGCGGTTTTCAATAAAGTAGGACCGTTATCAGAAGTCGTAAAAAGCCGAACCATGTAAACTCTCTTTTCCACCCAACTGTTGTGGTACTGGCTCATCCGCACAGATCAGGAAAACTGATATCAATACTCAAGGAGAATCCTTGTATGAGGTGACACGAAAGAACCAGCTAGAGGACCTGGCAGAAATTCGCGTAATTTTCCCGAAGAGGATCGGTTTCAAAATTCTGCCATCACACTTGTAACACACTAACGAACAAGATATCCTAACCGACACCTAACATTAATTTAGCGTGCAAGTGGGAATAGATAACGCTGAATGGTTCTCCTCCTCCCTTCAAACTCGACCAAACTTGTAATCTAATCACGTGGCCCGACGTTCCATCCTCCACGTGGTTGTGCTAAAAGAACCCTCCGAGGAAGTTGGTCGACTGGCATACGGTGCACATGGCCAAACCAGCGCAACCTATGCAGTGTGATCAGTCCAGCCATTGAGGGTGAGATATTTCTTCCGAATGCCATTCGACGTACTTCAGCATTACTTATCCGGTGTTCTCACCAGACTCGGGCAACGTTCCGAACAGCGACAGCGCCAATGACATCTCTAAATCTTGAGGTATTTGTAGCAGTTTCCTGGCTAGGGTCAGTGGTTTCCAACTTCTACAATTCAAACTATGATGTACGAAGCGGGGTAGCTTGTCTTGTTTAAAGACCGCATTCCTCACTAGTTCTATATGGTTCCTCAAGTACCCAGATTTTTAATTTCCCTGGATCATGAGAAAATTAATTCGGCATGTCAAACTTTCTGCTTTGGAGATAACCAAACGCCATAATTACTCTTGAATATAGATATACTGGAATCCGTTTTCCAACAGCAGATACTAGCCGCTAAATTCAAGTTTAGGTGACTAACTAGATATGCAGCTGAGATGCCGGCTGTCTGACAGTAGTGACAATCCATCCGCTGAACCGAAGCCCTTGCCTAGTAAAACAGTTCTCCAAACGAGTCACCCACAATGCGAGCCCTTCTAAAATCTTTCTGTTGCTGCTACACTTGATAAAGTTGAAACTCGTGGAGGAAGCTCCCTGTTGTCCAGTAGAACCGGACCACTGGAAACAGTCGGCAATTCAAAGCACACAGAGCAGTTAAAAGTAAAATTGTAAAATGGTCCACCAGACAGAGCATCATAGCCCATGGAAAGTATGCTTCTCACTGTAATCCATCTTTGCTCAACGTATGGGTTCAGGAGAATTCCAGCTGTCCAGCAGTTGGTTTTTTTCAGTGAACCAAAGCTGCTCGCCGATACAACCTCCTGCAGTAGGTGAGCAAAACCGTAATTCTCAAGCCAGGTGGGGTTCAGTCCAAAGAAATTGGTTATTGTGGGCGTTATGAATCTCCGACTTTCCCCGCTGATCATTGTATTTCAAGGCCTCAGTTATCCTATCACATTGATTGTTGAGATGATCAACCATGCCCGACAAATGGTGAGGCTCTTCAGACCTGTCCCCTACATGAGAACGCATATAATCCATTATTAACGTTTTATAGCCCTGGCCTTTCCGGGAGGCGTGCAGACGTGGCCGGTATGCAAAAGATTCACATCAGGATATCCGCTTTGACCAAGGAACAGAAGCCCAAAAAAATGTGTCCCGGAAATCCTTGTGCGTTCACATATTTGGCTGGAGGTAATAATAACAATAATGTTTATTCCCAGATTGTGGAGGGCATGCCGTCAAGCCTGCTAGTGCCAATGCTTTGGAGCGTCTTTTAGAATCTTGTGATTAGAGTACGCAGATAGGAATCATTCCCAGCACATTTTAGGGCAACCGAAGTTTGCGCGGTAGTCTCGTTTGTGTGCTATCACATCCCTGCAGGCCACAGTGGCCGGGACGTCATAACATCAGGTTTGACCATGCGAGGAAGGGTGACAATCAACGGTGAGACCGATTGCAGTAAGTACTTTCACTTAAACTGCGTCCTTACATTGGCAAAGCAAGAGCTAATCGTTAATCTGATTGGGTAGTAAATGCACTGAATTTTTACTTCACTCTTGATGCCCGAGCACCGGAAGTTTATTTGGATTCCAGCGTTGTCCTGCTGTGATTCCACCAACAATCGTCCACAAGTTTCGGTGTGCAATAACAATATTTCTCGTGCGCAGCGCTGCTCGAGTTTTATGTTCCTGTAGTTTCAGGTTTCTCAGAAGTGGGAAAGAACCTCACAGCATTCAGCCAGCAGGTTTTACCTTTACGTTACCGAAATTATAGGTATCGGAGCTGCGCTTACTTTAAGCAAGTACTTATTTCTTGTTGCATAATATTCAGTAAACACAGACGACAAACTGCTACGCGGTTTGAATTTTTACCTAAAAATGACCTCGTTGAAGCAAAGCTCTAGGACAACTTCGCCTCTGAAATTCTCGCCTTATCCAGTATTCATTTGAATCAGTTCGTTGTCAGCCTCGCCGACATCCCAGGGCTAGCTTCATAAAATGATATTTCTTCTCTTCACTTTGGGAAACCTATGGACTATGCACCAAGGAGGCTGTAAATCTTCTCGTCAAAACATGCGTGACAATCGGAATACCTGATAAATTCCAACTTTTCATCCTGCTTCACCTGAAAGGTTTACCTTTCCTACAAGAACTGAAGCGACGCTCCAACTCGGTTGTTAATCACGCACAAAAGCTAGGCTCATTTATCTGTCCTTTACGAATGACAGAAGTTGCATCTCGCGAGCTAGCTAGGCGTGTTTGCCCCAGAGCAGCAAAGTCGTCATGCAGGCGAGCTAGGGTCGCTTGGCTGTATAGCATAAGCAACGAATGTCTCGTTGGACAATTTTAGCTAAAAGCTTGAGGTCTTTCAAGTATACACGCCGGATTTAATGGTCGGTTTTATGCTAAGCAACTCACACTTTACAGCTGCAATCTCAAGTCATTAGACACCGCCCCGGTGCCGAAAACTGAATGTCTATTGCAGGCAGCCACTCGTGATCGGGGACTTCGTTGGATTGGGCAATATTAAGCAGTTCGCCGGCAAAGACTCACTTGCAGCATAGGTCATATGCAATTTATGACCAAATTTGCATCTTTTACTCATTCGGCAAAATACTCTTAGCAGAATTTCTATTCTGAAGACACAACGTTCTTGGAAGCACGTATGGCTAACTCGACGTATGCGGGTGTTCTTATCGTAATGATCACTCTGAATAACGCCTCTCAAAGTAGGAGAGCGCCGAAATTTGCATCGTTTCATTAGGGGAGTGTGCCAGATGGGATTTTTTCTATACGGAATTGTCCTCTTCATAATTTTCATTGACGTGTGAGCCTTGGATTACCTCCACTTCCACTAATTAATACGGCTACAGAATTACCAAGAAAATTCCCACACCTTAGGCAACTCACAGGTTGAGACATTATATCTTATTGAATATTACTTCATATTTCAAACCATCTCTTGATCTCGGGAGTCGTCGGTGAAAGTGTTTCGTTTTAGGATTGTTCCAATTGTTTCTTCTCTCTAGTCTTCTTGGCAATCCCCATCTCAGTTTTACCGGTCCACTGTTCTTCGACTAATCCGCTTTGACATATATGTCCTGTCTTGACAACTCTCTGATTTTGGTGCCGTGGACTTCATGCGGCCAACAGCTCACAGAGTGATACCCGCTCTGTCTGTCGCCAAGAGACTCGCACACAACTCCCCATGGAGCAGTACTTCACCCTCTGAGTCAACTCGTGGGTCCTGGTGGATAAGCCATTCCCACGTGGATATCAATCCCACATACAATCCTGAACCCCTTCTCCGCACATTACTCCAGCATCATCAAAAGTCATTAGCCCAATGTTCCAAATGTTGTGATGACTCAAGATTCATGAGGACCCTGCCACTGAAGAAACGCTCCAACTTTCCCCTGATTTGAACTACTACACTGGACTTCCAAGAAGGACCCGGATTTTCTTCCTCCAACAAACCACGGCGCTCCGTTTCATCGTAGAAAACGAAATATTTTTATAAAAACGCAGCCCTGCCTGAAGCATTGAAACACTGTGCGACCCACCCTTTCTCTTCTCTGATGCAACCAGACTATCGAGCTCGGCCAACATCAGCACAAGGGAGCCTTCCAAAGATTGTCTACAAGCAAACTCAGACGCGACCTATCCTACTGAAGTATCTTATCCTAGCATCAATTGACCCTCCGGGTGATTCCTTTATTGCTGGTTGTTGTTGAATCCATCAGCCAAAATGACAAAGCCCTTCAGTTTCGCAGTCCACAGTAAGCACCATTCGATACCATTCATCTCCAAGCTTACTTAACCCTTTGCCTGTACAACGAATACTTCGGGGCACTATTGACAGTAACAAGGTCTGTGGGTTTCGGGATTTCCCACTCAAAACATGCGCACTTCTTAGATGGTCAGAAAAACTTTAGCATCCACTAGTCGCTGGTTACGTCTGGAAGCAGAGTTCCCTCTTACTATCCGGATACAGCATCCCGCCCACCAAAAACTGAAGAAACAACATCAAACACTATCAGCCACACTAAGCAACCACAAACCGTAAAGACCTCTTAAGAGGCCCACCCTATATAAATGCTCTGGGGGACCGAATCACACTAGGGTCGCAGGCTGTTGAACGGAACCAGCACACCAACCCAGG